>VUQH01020370.1:2912-17048 GCA_015106775.1 Etroplus canarensis | reverse complement strand
AGATCCGGATCAGGGGCTTCAGCTGATCAAATCCACTCACCGTGCTCCGAAATCACCCCGGCTAGTGCGGGATCCTCGTCCGACTTGAGGTGCTGCGGTTTGGCTTGCTTGCGTCGGGACATGCTGCTGGCGTTGGTGGTGGTGGTGGTGGCGGCGATGCTGCTGCGTTTGCGCTCCGAGATGTGTCTGCGTTTTGCAGATACATCAGCGACGAGCGAATGGATGGACGCACAAAAAGTTCGCAAATAGTCTGGTGGCGCAGAGAGGGGCAGAAAAATCTGAAATTAGCCCGTGTTGCCGCCGCCGTTGCTGTTGCTGTGCGTTGGATTGCGCATGTCGGTATAATAATTATGATAGTGAATAATGCCCCGCGATTAATGGCACCGTGTGAAGGTGGGGAGGATTGGCTGGGGGCCAGCGGACGCGCATTGGTTATGGTAATGAGGGACGGACTAAGCAATTAGCTGCTTCACTCTCAGACTTTATCCGTCTCTTTTGTCTTTTACTATCCAGCCTCCCCCAACAATGCAACACAACACACCAAATCTGTTGTTACACCCAGTTCACAAGGGGTCTCCAACGGGGGACGCCGGGCTCCTCTCCCCCTCCTTTCACTAAGCGCACTGACTCACGAGTACTGAGGATTCACCAGCGCGTTTTTTTTCTTCTCCACAAAGTGTCTCTCTGGTCTTAATGATTCCTCTTTTGCCTCAAAACTTCAGAAAACGTTTTCTCAGTAAGTCTGTCCCGAGATCTTGGCTCAGTTCTCGCAGTTTGTCTCTCACTTCTTTTTTCTTTTTTTTTTCTGAGCGGCGAGGCGAACAGATGAATTGGACTCAAAGGACGCGAAGTCTAAAGTCGAGATGTGTCCGATTTCTCTTGATGGACATCTTTCCGGTAAAGCAGCTGTTGTTTGATCAGCTACGCGGGCACCGGCAGTGAGAAAAGCGGACGGGACGAGATCAAGTTGCTGACAATAGCAATAAATTGCCACCTTTTCTTTTCTAAAGGCGCAGCTCCGCTCTCCAAACTTTGACGCGCGTCTTCCGAGAGAGCGGCGCCAAGATCAGGAACGGTCCTCCTCTCGGTAACAACGAGAACGTCTGTGTGATCAAACAGTCATTGGTCCGACAAAGAGAAGTCACTTCAGTTCACTTCAGTGCGTCCGATCGCGGCGAAGTTCCTCTCGCACACGTCCTCTCGCCGTGTGTGCGCCCTCGCCTCGGTGCGCTCTCCAAAAAAGTGGATATTTGGCGACCAAAACAGCCCGGCGCCACTTGTTTATTTTTTTTCCCCCCCAAAACTAAAGCTTCTTTCCTTCTCTCGGGCACTCGGGCTCATATCGAAATCAACTTTAAAGTTATCTTCCGGCAGCCCACAAGCAACGTCGGTCTCTAGCTGTTGGGCATGGCTCTGTGTGTGTGGGGGGACTTGCGCTGTGTGTGAGAGTCAACCCCCAAGCAGGGGTTCAGCCCATTGCTTTCAGCCACCACTAGGATGTACCACCACGTTACTGTTCAGTGGCTCGTCCTCAGACTCCAGTGTGAACACCCAGATTTGACCTCCCATCATATAATATCTCACCCCGTCACCGCCCGCGAAAGAAAGGGCGCCACATTAACCCAGCAGAGTGTTTATTTGTTGTTATTTTGCGTTTTATTTACGAGATCGGCAGTTGTGTGATTCCACGGTAGGCTTTCACTCGCAACTCCAACTTTAATCCTGCTCTGTGAACGTTTTACGCACGGCGGCGGTTTTTGAAGAAATTTGTAAAATTAAAAAAAAAAATTGGAATATTAATACATAAGCCAAAGTGTGCGTCACATCAACATACAATTAAACTCTCTTTCTGTTTTCTTACACATGGCCGAAATAAATGCATAACGCATCAAACCCTTTGCATTATTTGCATTAGACTGTGCAGATGTGTTGGGGGGGGAAAGGAATCAAATGAAATAGTTCCTTTTATTTCTCGCCGGATCCTTATTCATTTTTTTTGTGCTGCAAACTTAATTAAAATGTATTTTTATACCCCGCTGTTTAAAAGGGAAGTCGAAAACATGCAAATCACAATCATGTTTGTTTCTGACTTCAAGCGCGCAAAACCTGCCAATTCCTGACCGCACTGTCAACCTTTTTACTGTAAAGATAGATCTTCAGCTTTCATTTATTTATTTATTTATTTATTTAGTTTGTCGGTTCAGGGGTGAGCTCACAGTTGAAGCGTCCCACCTCCCTCCCTCGTCCTCCCTCCTGTCTGTTTGACTTGTCTATTCCCCTGCGTCCACCTCATATGAGAGACAAATCTGTTGACAACAAGGTCGTCCTGTGAGCAAACTTTCTGTTTTTTTTTCCCTTTCTTCCTCTCCATCTCTTTCCATCATCCCCTTTGAAGTTATGTCCAAAAGGCTGTTATTATCTGGTATTAATAGATGCAGCCCCAGGAAGACAAAATCAGCTATTGATAATTGCAGGAGTATACGGCAGCTACTGTATCGATCGGCGTGTCCTCCACTCCCCTGGTACTGAGAGATAAGGAGACACACTCTTTAGAGCAATATAATTTCTTTTGACCTATCTGCTTGCTACAGACTTATGATGAATAGCCAGAGTGGCTGAAGTCCTTTATCACCAAAGTTACCCCCTTGATATAATATTGATTCTTTATAACTAGCTCGCCACACAAAAATCAAACTGTCCACTTGGCCATCATCATCATCAATATCATCACAAAGGCGGAGGAATGAAGATCCCTGCGCCTCTAAAGGCGAGCCGTTACAATCTCCTCTGTAGGCCTAATCTTTATTTTGCTGATGATGAAAGGAGAGGGGAAACGAGGCAAGGTGCCATTTAAGACGCGGTGCCATTTAATCCGGTATAGACTACACACACACACACACACACACACACACACACACAGAGAGAGAGAGAGAGAGAGAGAGAGAGAGAGAAGGAAGGGGTGTCCAGACAGCACTCAAACAGCTTTGACTTCTGGGAAAGTAATTCATTCCGTGTGAAAAGTTTGATGGGAATATTGTTAAGGAATCCTATCATTTTATACAGCCTGATCTGTTATAATAAAAATGTTATGTCATGGAATCAGTAAAATGCCTGAATTTGTTCAAATAAAACTGTTTTTTTTTTAATTGACTGCATTGGAGCAAAAAAATAAAGAAAAAAAAAAGCCCTTTTTGTTTCATGATGCTGCAGATACCGGATGCGCCTCTGAGGTATCCTTTAACATAGAAGCATGGGGCTGCTTTGCAGCATAGCTGGAGCCCCATCGAGGCTGTTACAACGGGGCCACTCTCTCTACTCTCCGAGAGAGAGGGGAGAGCGCTGCCGGTGGAGGAGGCGGGGGGGTGC
Organism: Etroplus canarensis; assembly: GCA_015106775.1. Lineage (NCBI taxonomy): Eukaryota > Metazoa > Chordata > Actinopteri > Cichliformes > Cichlidae > Etroplus > Etroplus canarensis. The sequence continues at coordinate 13,682 of VUQH01020370.1, read as the reverse complement.
GAGGGGAGGGTGGGGGGTGGGGGGGGTTAGTAGAAACGTGTAATCACCCAAACAACCGTTTTTTACCCGGTTCACCCCCTCTGGATCTGTGTCGCAAGGTAAGAAAAGGGCTCCTTGGCTTGTATGCTGGCCCTCGCTGCATCACAAAAGTGCACCGGCAGCCTTCGGTAAACAACTCCTCTTCTCCTTTTCTTACACCCTGCAGTCTGTGCCGTGAGGCTGTCTGCCTTTCACTGCGGATACCGTGGAGGGAGGCCGGAGCGCGAGGAAGACACCAAGAGGTAAAGACTCCCGGAGTTTCCATTTCTTACTCCATTTTCAGCCGCTGCGCATCGCTGCGTAATAACAGCTGTAAAAGTTATCTGTTACATATCTTTAAATAGATGGATGTAAGAAGGTGATTTTTTTTAATATATGTGTCGTTTAGATTGTAAAGCATGTGATTACGCCGCTAAAGTGGCGCAGTATGGGGGGGGGGGACGCGTCCCTTGCGTCAGTGTCCAATCAGACGTCTTTGCGCCGCCGCAACTGGTACCAAGATGCATTTACACACACCGCAGGCTACTGTAGCAGCCTATGGCAACCTATGGCATAATCCTGAAGCTTCATCTGCACCAATCAGAGGTGAGATGGAACTTTTTCTGCCACTGAATGATCCCAATTACAGTGTGTCTGAAGACAAATCCAAACAATATTTATATTGTTCCATCGTGTGTCTGCGTTTTTGGAACAATCTATACTTAACATGCAGCCTGTTACAATCAGTGCTGAACTCAGTGAACTCCATTCTTCTGTGAGAAAATGCAACATCTCAATGATTTTTAAGTTAAAACCAATAACTATATTTAAGTTTTGGTGAATTTATTAGAAATAGTGCGTTTTAGCATCATTTTAAGCACCAAAACCGGTTATAACAACTGCATTTATAACAATAAGACCACTTTAGAGCTTTTAATAAAGTCTGTGATACAAAGGGCTGTGTCCTTGAGATCATTTCAGTAAATATGTGAGTTTGTAAAAGAACTCTAAAGTGGTCACCCCCACGCCATCCTGATATTACTGTATATTCTCATACTGATGTTGGGATTTGGATTTGAGAATTAATTCTTTAAAAACACAAACTAGAAACACTACAGTTGGTTTTTAGAGCGTGCCACGGAATGGACAACTGTTGAAGAGATTTTTTTTTTGTGTCTTTTCTTGACGTGTTCTTAAGAGGGGATGAGAGGAAGCCACTTCATGTGCAGCATTAGTAGATACAGCGCAAAACTATTGCAGCTACCTTCCTGACTGATGTGATATAAGAGCGTTTTTTTTTTGTCTTTTGTGACATTTTTGCTCTGCATCATAATGAGGATATGTAAAAGACACACTCACACACGTACGGTTTAATACATAATTGAGGACATCATGCCTAAGGGGTAACAGTGAGTGATCCTACTCTCAAAATTGAGTGTTTTACTCTCACACTGACCACAGATTCAGAGATTAGGCAGCATCTGAATCTGTTTGCGTGAACCCAACCATGCATTTTCAGCTATCATATCTAGACCTGCTCATCTTGCTTCATTTGAGGCGAGCTGAGATAAAATGTGACCGGCAGCTCGTACCTGAGATGAGTAAAATTTGATCTGACTGGTCCAATCAAGCTTAATTGAAATAAATTGAATCAACCCATTTCTTCTGCTACTGTAATTAAATTAGTAGCTCGGCCGTAATTGGACATCGAGTTGGCACTTGAGAGGAGATGACAAAATGCTCATTGCTGCCACCGAAGGACTGCGTGTCAAATTCGGTGTGAAAGGCAGCACACAAAATGCTGTGCGACACACTCAACATAGACTGTCGCCTTGCTAGAAGTGTATGCAAACAATCGCACTGGGATTATCTCTCCGACTGAAACACTTCCTCGTGTGGATGAAAATGTGTGGCAATATGCATACAAGTCATCAAAGCAAATTAAGTGTGAAAACACCATTAGCACATATAGAGCGCAGCAATATTTCGACTTCTGTTATCCCTTTAATAGCTCTAAATGCTGTTTTTGCTGAGACCTAAAAACACTTAATTAATTCTAAAAGACTGAAACTGTTTTTTTGTGGATATTAAAGGGTTTGAACATAAAGGATCACCCCCTGAATCAAAATGTAAATAGAACTATAGAGCCCACGAAAATGATGAAGAATTCACTGGAGCCAAATTTAAATAAAAATTATTTAACATGCAGATGCGAATAACACTGTCAGCTAATATCTAATGTGTAATAAAACTGCATTGTCTGCAGACCGATATGTGCTGGTGTAAGCCTCCCGGATAAAGGTACATGTAAGAACATTATTGCACTTTGATGTTTGAATTGGAGGCCTCGCATCAAATATCTCTCACATCAACTCGGCCCACCACTCAGGAAAGGAAGAGGGTTTTACTGCTCCAAGGCCTTGGTCATCTGTGGCTCTAATACCATTTCCAAGAACAATGAGCAGAAAAGGGCTAAAGCCGCACTGATGACACTTAATCTCATTGGAATTCCTTGTCAGGTTTGACCTTGGAAAGATATTAGCCACTCGACAAGTGACTGTGGGCGAGGGGAGGGGTGCCTATGTGTCTCTGTCTGCAGTTACTATGTAATTGTAAGTTTCTAAGTCTATGTGTCTGCCTCCCTTGTGTTTTATTGTATGCCATGGTGGTAAAATCAGTTCCAATGAACTAAAGAGCCATTTCAAGTTTACAACTACAGCGTGTATTTGCATGGAGGTGTAGCACCCGTGATGCGATGCTGGGAGGGAGGGAGTCTAGGGTTGTTTAGAAAGAGATTGTGCATGTGCATGAGAGCAGCCAGAAGCCAGACCATTGGGCTGCAGGGATCTGTGGTCCAGTGATATGTGTGCCACATTGTCTGTTCAATACAGGCCTTTGAATTTTTAAACAGCATCAGTTACTTCATACTGCCGTTGTTTTGGCACCATTTGCCTTGCTTAATCCTGGTGCATATCTGCACTATTTTACAGTGTAGACGATACGTACGTGTCTGTGGGTGTATATGTCGAGGGAGTGGACACTGAGAGATCATGTATGTTGCATTATACTTCCATTACAGCTAGTTTGCAGTAAGAAATGTCTGTGTGTGTGTGTGTGTGTTTTTGCGTAGATAAATGCTTGTGCGAAGGTGAGCGTGTTTACTGGAATCTAAAAAGAGGGCAAAGATAGAAATGACAGGATAAGGACGCTAATGTTCACACGTGCTTTGGATAGTTAACATTATGTAAGATCTTGCTAATGTCAGAAGTATGTGTTTCTGTATTTTAATCCCGAGGTGACCGCTTCCTTTCAGTCTACAGTTTTGTTTTTGGCATCATCGTGTTTTAGCTGTTCCCACTACAAAGGCGCATACAATACGAACACAGTGAGGCTGATTGCAAAAGGCCTGCAAGATTTAAAATGATATTCCTCATCAGAAACCAGCGGCAAAGCTGAGACAATATGAGAAAAAGGTCCAGTGTTTCCCCTTGTTATAAAAGAACTACTACTGACCTTTTTTTTTTTTAAGAAAAAAGAACTGGTATTCAGATAGATGGTCTATATGTGCATTATTATGTCTCATAGGCTTCATTGATTCATTGAGTTTTCCACTGAAGAAGTAGAATAAATATAGAGAAAGAAAGAAGAAAACACGTTGCAGTGTTTGTCGTAAGGGGCCTTACTGATAACCGGCTCAAGAACATTTAGAGAAAGAAAATACTGTTAGAGCGTTCTTGCTGTAAAGGATTACACAAATCTTGTGTGATGAGGAGAAGATTTTAAGAATCCTCAGTTTTCTGTACAGGATGTCAACAAATCTTTGGCCTTTCTCTTGCTGTCTCCAGGGAGAAATAGTTGCACAGGGAACCCTTCTCTGTATAGTTTCTATAGTATTCCCCTCTTTGTCCCCACACTGACTTATTTATGGCAACCCGCTAATGAGCTATACGGTCTTTTGTAGTGAGAGACAGCATGTGTAAACATTTAGATTTTTTTTTTCCCTTCAAGTACAAGGCAAGATCCACCAAATTAAAAGGCACAAAGTGAAATGAAATCACGGAGCAACCTAACACCTGATCAAATACAAGGTTACCCATGCAGTGTTTTGTGTTTTGCCGTGTTAATGCCCTATGTTGCTATCAGTCTGGCGTGTGTTTTGGAGGACTGCCAGCCAGTGGAGGAAGAGCACCTATTTTGTGGAGAGGTAATTGCTACACAGTAGCCTCTGATTGCCAGGAACTTTCACTGGGAACGGCCCCGGCTCCCTTTTCACTCGCACCGACAGCCTGATTACAAATCATCTTATTGATTTGATGAGTGCAAGATGTTTGCTAATAACTGTTCTCATACCATCTGTTAATCTTTGTTGTGATTAAAGAGGTAATCCCAATACCCATTATTCCCAATGACAAGAGCGGGGATCGTTCTCTTACACAAGCTTTAGTCCCTCACAGGCCAGGCTGAGCTGAAAGGGGGGTGCGGGGTGGGGGTGCAGTACCTAGGATATCAGTGATCTCCGAATGCAATTGAGAAATCTGCTCCACCTTCCACATAACAAACATGATACAAAAAAGGGAAGAGAATTACATCCTGGCTAAAAATCCATTACCTCGTATAATCATGCAAAATGATTTTTCTTAAATATGATAATAAATCACAGGCGAAATCAATAGCCTGCACACCAACTGCTATGCCCTGATAACGTATCAATCAATATTTAGTATTTAGATTTTAATTAATACCTTGGCGAAGCTTGGAGCCTGTTAAAACATGAGAGAAATATATCTGCGATAAAAGTGGAACAAAATAAAGAAACTGATAAAAGTAAACGTGCTTCTCTTGGTATTTGCACAGTTGTTCCTCATATCTGTCATTGATCAATCAATTGCTTCGTTGTGATTAAGGACCCTTCAAAATCAAGCTTTGTGTGTGTGTGTGTGTGTGTGTGTGTGTGTGTATGTGTATGTGCGTGCTCACATGGAAACATTCCCATCGATAATGCTTGGTAGTGCTGAGCTGAGCTTCAAAAGCACCTGCTGCAAACTGTGAATACAGAAGATCACAGAAGAACTTCATGTGTTGTATTATTTATTTATATATATATATATATATATATATATATATATATATATATATATATATATATACATATATATATAAAATCAGATATCTGCCTCTGAATATGCTAACAGAAACTTTCTGGTTTGTCGGTAGTCTGAGATCTACTAATTAATAATGTTTGAGCAGACTTTGCATTGCATTTGTTGAAATGCTTATCACAAAACAATGAGCTATTGTCTGATGGTAATTTAGTTTTCTAACTGCTTTTGTACATTTTGTAAACAATGACTGGCAGACAGAACATTAAATCTACAGCAAGTCACTTATAAATTTGGACACTATCATTTGCTTACGCAGGCATAATCATGTAAAAGTACATCTTTTTCAAGGCTTTAAAAATCTGGAAATGTTGCCATTCTTTTTAAATTTTTGACAAGGCTCAAAAGATAAAAACAATTTAAGTGGGTCTTTAAGCTGTTAGCGTGGTAATAAAAAATACTTCTAAAAAATGTTCTCCCCAAGGGGTTGCCATTGCAGATTAATCGACATCGGTAATTTGGCAGAGATTTTACGCCGGATGTCTTTCCTGATGCAACCCTCCATGGTGAGATGGGCTTGTGTCTCCACCTGGAAATAATGACTGCAAAGAAAAAGGTTCTTTTAAACTTCTGGTAGGAAAGCAGTAGTCACTCGATCTATTAGTATGTGCGAAGTCCCTGATTGGGCTCATCAGTGTTTGCATGGGGATGGGCAGTCTTTAGTCTATGTCAGAAGTGGCAAAAGTACACACATCCCTTAATCAAATAAACATTAAAAAGCACAGGCTCTGAACTGTGTTCACAATATAAAAGTAAAAGGTAACTCTTTCAAGGGTGTTTCTACCAGCTATTTTTGTACAAAGCTAACTGAACATCATGCCATATTAGTATAATATAAATAATATTAATACAAGTGAATAGAAATTTTATTTAAACTTGTATTAATTATTCTAATGAATGTACTCATTACACAAGCATATAACACACAAGCAGATAAAAAAAGATTACCACTATTTACTGTAGCCTACATTGCAGATGAATGACTTTGCTTCTACACTTTACACAGAAAAACATGAGTTTAGTGAATAAATTAGATGCTTTTGATTCTTTCAGTTTTGCATCTTTTACATCATTACAGAGGATGGATACACCAATGCAGTTGTCTTATATGGGTTAGAATTCCATCCATTTAGGTTAGGTTTGATGTCCTGAGGATGTGCAGTGGCACAAAATAATCAATGACTCTCTTCAAATGCATTAAACCTAAAGTAACAAGCCTTTTTTGAAAATGTAAGGAATAGAAAGTAGAGATACTTGTGTTAAAATGTAACTAGTACAGGTAAAATATTGTCAGGAAGATAAATACTCCAGTACAGATACCTGAAAACTCTACGTAAGTACAGTAATGAAGCATTTGTACTTTGTCACTTCCCATCTCTGGTGTGTAGTGGCTGTGGCAGCCCCAGTTATACCTTGGTTCTGCTGCTTCCCAATCTGTGATTCATCCTGAACTCTCCAAAGAATTTTTGTTGCGCAAACCCAACCAAAAAGCCAATGACAGTGAAAGCAATTAACAAAAAAACAACAGTAAGAGAACACAAAACAAAGTGCAAAAACACAATTCCCTAATAAGACGCAAATTTTGGTTTCCTGTTCAACACTTTTATGACTTATTCTACTTACACCCCTCTTGCCTCTTAGTTTGGCCTTTGTCACTCTTTGAGGAGATATTTGTGCTCATTGAGGAGAGTTTGCTCTGGATGTCGAGCATTACCATGGCTTGTGAATTACAGCACCAAAGGACACCTTGTGTATATCTCAGAGATGTCACTCTTGGAATGAGAATATGTAATGCACGCTATTTTTCTAAACACTAAATCTAGTTATCCTAATCGTAATTTGCCTGCATGGTAACACATTTTTACATGCGCTAGCTTTAAATAATTTAACTGATGCTTCTGAGGCATACAGTAAAGACCTGCAATTAACTGAATGTTGTCCAGTTCCTGCAGAAACACTTAAGCAAATAGTTTGAGAGTGATGCATTGAAGCTTCTCGTATATGCATGCAGTGGACTTTCTGTAATCTTTCCTTAAGGTTTTAAGTGTTGAACACAGGACTGCCAACTGTTTTTCAATTGGATTGACTCTTGTGGCATTTGTAATTGAAATCCTTTTGCTTTATAAAGAGATTAAAATAGTTAAATATAGAAACAGAAGGCCAGATTTTGACCATCAGGATATGCATGGCTAATACTAGATTAATAAGACACATTGATAAATAGGATTCACTTGTAATCCTCCTTTGAACTAGTGCGTTTGACTTGTAATATATTGACTTGTCTTTACTTCTTGCTTATTTAGTTTAAAAATGCACAAATGATAACTCATGTTTTTGTCTAATTGTCTGTTGTAATAAATCACTGTGGAAGTAAGTCATAATAATGTAACTAAATATATGATGCTAAGCAGAGCTCATGAATGTGACATGTTGCAAGCATAGCCAGCTTATCCCACACTGTGTCTTATGTGGTTTGAAGATCAGGATTCTACTGTAACATTCAGACCATATGAAGAGGAGACTGAAGGGCCACGTAGGTTTTTGGCTGAGGGCCATGGTCAGGCTGGGATGTGAGCTAACAGGACATGTGCGTGTTGCTCTGGGCCACGGCTGGATTTAAGTGTCTCAAGGCTGTGAACTGTCTAACCCAGGTCAACAGGATATTAGGCCACAGCAAGTGATGGCCCAAGTGGCTGGTGTTTCTTTTGAGTTGATCCCTGACGCACACATCCAGTGTCACTTTGGCGTATAAGTCGAGGTAACACCTTAGCCTAAATTTTTTTGGCTTCTTAATATCTAATAAATGATCATCTTATATTCAAATGGCGGTGCTCCAGCCCAAAAGAAGTTTGTGACAAGTCAAATGGAATATGTTCCCACATTGCACAGCCATCAAATTGCAGTTATCAGTGCTGAGCTGAAATATCAGATTAGCTCTGTGCTAAAGCTCACACACCATGAGACTGGACTGCATTGGCCAATCCTTATTAATCCCTTCTTACTGTTAGGTGGACAAAATGCCAAGGAGGCCCTGTGTGGGCTGGCATGGACTGTATGTTACCAGAGTGAGTCAGCTGTTGCCGGAATTACTGTAATTGAATTAGAGCATGTGCGGTAGTACACATTTCATAACAGAGTAAGTGATGGCATGTATGAGCTGTGAGTGTGTAAAAACACTGTAAAATTCACAGCTTACTGACTGCGTATCATTAAACTATGACTTTTATATCTGAGACTTTGTCAGCATCATCAACATTCAGATGAGGATTTCAGCTTCATGTTTTAAATGGGCAAAGTGTTACCAATACTTCTGGTGTGAGAGTAAGTTTATTCATGGTAATGGCTACTATGCTTTTCCCCCCTGTGCTTACAGCCTAATTGAAGCAGTGCTTAATTTATGAATGTACCTTTCGGCTGCTCCCTTGTATTCTCCACCAAGGGGTCGCCACAGCGGATTAATCCGCATTGGTAATTTGGCAAAGGTTTTACGCCAGATGCCCTTCCTGATGCAACCCTCCATGGTGAGAGGGGCTTGTGTCCTCACCTGGAATCGAACCAGGGACCTTTCGCTTGTAAGGCGAATGCACGAACGACTACACTGCCGGGGACACTTAATTTATACTAACATATATTTTTATACCACCTAGTATGTCTAGATATACATATCTGTTTACACTAACAATGTAATAATTAAAGAGGTGCCACTTGTTCTAACAATCCCATAAAAGATTATCACCAACTCTATACTGACTCTCAGCTCTCCATAGTATTCAAACACTATAAATAAAATAGCTCCAAATGAAAGTTGGTGTTGCTTTGCGTCTTATAAAGGCAATGAAACTTTTTATGTGTTTGAATTGGTAACTTTGTATATGCACAATATATAGATGGCACAATGCTGTGATGTATTTCAAATATGATGACATGCACAGTTTTGCAGCTACAGTAATGAATGGCCAAAGTCCTAAACTACAGGATTTGTCTTGCCACAGTTGAGGTACTGCTTAAGCTCATTTTTCAATGTCCAGGGTTAATATTGACAACAAAGTTATTTGAATCCAAGACTATTGGTTAGACGCAGCCAAAACAGATGAAAAGTGACTCCCAAAGTTCTTTAGTTTAAGTATTGTGTAGATCTATTCAGGTGGTGGGAAGAACATGCTTTTTGAAGAGCTGTTTGCACACAGTGGAGATGGGTTGAGTAATCAAAGCGGAGAAACGAGTAGTCTTAGTATTTTTGCAAAGATGTCAATATGAAATATTTACAGAAACGAAAATGATATTTTGTCTCTACACTGAACCGTTTGCTGATTTGGTATATTTCTCCGCCTCAGGCAGAAAGTTTATAATTTATTTCAAACTATGAACGGTGAACTATGAAAATCATACATTTTTTAATAGGAAACATTGATTATATTGTCAACTTAAGTTAAATGTTAAAATTTTACATTAAATTCTACAGCTCAAAAAATAATAAAGAGAGGAAAGAAACAATTCAAACCAGCGAAATTGAAAGATTGAAACAATGCTGAAGAGGAGAATGAAGATGGTGGAGCAGGATGACGGACAGTTGTGGAGACAGGGTTGTTAGTTTATGTAGGCTGCGGGCTGAGTCGACTGGAAAATTTTGATCACTTTAATTTACTATATCCAGCATTGCCTCTCTCCCTGTCCAGCACTTTTATCAAGCCCTGTGAGCCCGTATTGATTTTTTTATTTTCTGCCCAGGATAAGAAGACAGAGAGTTAGGGAGCTCCGGTGAATGGAGAACTTTCCTCAGATTGCTGCTATTCTCCAGCTTATTGCATCCTGTCGTTTGTAGTTTCAGATGATGTCCAGTACGCCACGGCTGCTCCAGCCAATAAACAAGGTGACTAACAATGGAAGAGGGCCAGGAATGAAGAGAGGGAGACAGGCTAACCACCACACCACACACAGTTAGAACACAAGGGCGGAAGAGGGCATTTTATTGCCAGAAGTTGCCTTTTTACTGGCATATTGAGAGGCTGTTTTGAAAAGCGTCGTTATGACTATACTGTGCTAAGATGCTTTTACATGTTTATAATCAGTTACCATTAAAATTCTTTTCAGGTAAATTGCTAAAACTTTTAAAAATTGTTATTTTTGCCATACAGTTTAGCTCAATTTCTCATCATAATAAATTAAGTATTGTGAAAGAAGAAACTTCACTGGGACATGCTGTGTAATGAGATTTCTTAGCTGATTCTGCAATATTGGAACATTTAACGTAAATGTACTTTTATAACTTTCATTGTATTGTAAGACATGCTAATTCAAGAAGAAAAAAATAGCAATCATTTTGTTCTTGAACAACCGAGCAAAGTATTATTTATTTATGTTTTTTCTTTTTCTTTTTTCTTCTTGCGACTGAAGGCAAGATTGCTCTTTAACATTTTTTGTATATTCTTGTTACTGGTTCATGTGTGTCTCCCTGGGCAAAATTAATTATCACCTTTGCCCCAAAGAAAATGCAATTAAAAAGTAGAGGTAATGGTTTTTCCACCAAAATGAAATGGGACAATGGTTTTGTCCCCTATTCATTGCTTTTTTTTTTTTTTTTTTTTTGCGTTTA
>VUQH01020362.1:11083-23023 GCA_015106775.1 Etroplus canarensis | reverse complement strand
TATAGACAGGTGTGTGCCTTTCCTAATCAAGTCCAATCAGTTTAATTAAACACAGCTGGACTCCAATGAAGGAGCAGAACCATCTCAAGGAGGATCAGAAGAAATGGACAGCATGTGAGTTAAATATGAGTGTCACTGCAAAGGGTCTGAATACTTATGACCATGTGATATTTCAGTTTTTCTTTTTTTAATAAATTTGCAAAAATGTCTACATTTCTGTTTTTTTTTCTGTCAAGATGGGGTGCTGAGTGTACATTAATGAGAAATAAAATGAACTTTTTTGATTTTGGCAAATGGCTGCAATGACACAGAGTGAAAATTTTAAAGGGGTCTGAATACTTTCTGTACCCACTGTATGTTACATATTGCATTTTGTAGACGTTTATTTTAATCTCTATATAACTGAGCCTCTGTAACATAATGCAGTTTTCCCCCCTGAGATTAATGAACTGTATTCACACAGACTGCCTCTGTAAACACAGTACCATGAGCCCACTGTGTGAGTTCTATCTGTGGTATTTATCACATGTTCCTGTTGCTTTGTGGTTCATGCTTCAACATATTACAGAACATCTGAAGTTTGATTTGTCCTCACTTTTTAGTTTAACAGTATAAACAAAGCTATTCAGCTACTTCTGGTGTTTTTATGCATATTTCTCAACAACATCACAACTATCAGGACGGATTTCAGTAAGCAAAGAAACAACATCTGAGTGTTCACCTTTTATTATTGTAACAAAACATGATTAGAATTATATACAAGAACATAAAAAAGAAAAAGCCATGAACGAACTTAATTTCTTCTCTCTGGGGATGACAGGGACTTTACACGAGAGAACCGGAGACTCATTCTACATATTTGCCGAGGATATCCGCATCACGGAACAGGAAGTAGTCCTACAGGAGAGAATAAGAAAGCAAAAAAACATTTAACTAATGATGGCACAAACATGCTGACAGATTTGGAGCTGAAACTGTGCCGCACCTTGTCATCCAGAACAACTTTAGTCCCGCCGTACTCCGGTAGGAGCACCTTCTCTCCAACCTTCACGCTCATCGGCTGTACGTCCCCCTTCTGGAGTAAAACAAAGGCATTATACAGTTCTACGTTTGTTACTGAACCTTTTAGACAAATGCATTCAACTGTATGTCTTACAAAAAAACACCTGGACCACTGTGTGACACACTCACTCAAATCCTGACATTTGAAGGAGCAGGTTTGTTTTTAAAAGGCAAATTAAGGCTAAAAGAGGTTAAAATAGCAAATCTGACACTGTAAGGACTGAGAGTGGGAGTATTTATATAGCACCGATTCACAACCAGAGTCACCTCAAGGTGCTTCACACTGTAAGGTAAAGACCCTACAGTACTAGAGAGAGTATTGATAAATTTATTATTGGTTTTGAGAATTAATAGTCTGTCCATCTCATGACTTTGTAATGAAATAAAAATACAAGAAGATTAAAACAACCCACACTCCTTGGAGCAGATCTGTGGTTACCTGGTTGACGGAGCCAGGTCCGACTGCCACCACTGTGGCCTGCAGCACTTTGCCTTGAGACTTCTCCGGCAGCATGATGCCTCCCTTCGTTACCGTCTCTGCTGTGAAGCGCTCCACAAGCACTCGGTCAAACAGCGGCAGGAATTTTCTGAAGGCCTGCAGGTGAACACAGGAAATCACACATACTGAACGTTACTGAACAGAAGAGTAACGGCAGCTCTGTGATATCTGAAGGGGGCGCTCGTCAAGTCCTCAGTTTCTGTCAACGTTTTCACACAGAGGTTCTTCAGAGTAACTCCTGGGAGCCAGAACTGGGAGTTTTCACTGTTTTTTTTTTTTTTTTTTTAAATACTGGTACAGAACACTCATGAACTACAGGCAGTACAGTTCACAAGCAGTGGGTGCTGCCCCTCAGCAGGCTTCTGGGAGTTCACCAATCAGAAGAAAGTGGCGTTCTAAAGAGGTAGGGCTTAAAGAAACAGGAATTAAACTAGCTTGTTTTAGACAGAGGATTAATGAGGGTTCGAAAAGACAATCCAAGACTTTTCTTTTTTTAAGATTCTTTAAAATACTTCCGACAATGCAAGAGGGCATGATAAATCCTCTAAAGCACCAGCTGTGGACTGCCTGACAACAGCAGCTGCATGAGTGACCTTGACTGAAGGTTGTTTGTGAAGGTGATGGAAGGTGGTGGTGGGGAAGGAGCGGTCCCAGTTTGATGACTGGGGAGAGGAGGCGGAGCCACTACACTCATCTGCCACCCTGAGGCAGACCGGGGCAAGAACTCGTCACCTCTCCACTAACTAACCAACACGAGCGAGCCCTGGGCTGAGATCAAACGTCCTCCAGGCTCACCAACACGAGATAACATCCAAGGCCGGTAGGCCCAGTTTTCACAAGAGTCTCGACAAGTTGCATAAGCCGATGATTAACCTCACATTTCTGTCAGCTGCATGAACTATGAACAACGTCCTGCAGTTTTTTTCTAGTCTTCTCACTGATCTGTGATCTGCCAGAGGCACCAAAAAAATAAATAAATAAATGAAACAAGCAGACTATCAAACAAAAGTTTTTGGCAGTTTCTACTTCACTACATTTCAGCCATATTGAGTACTTTTTAGTGTGGTGGTTTACACATTCGCCTCACATGTAGAAAGTTCCCAGTTAAAAACCAGGAGGAGGCACAATCCCATCCTTGGGGGGTCCTAGAGTCAGTTCCAAGCCCGCCTAAATGGAAGGGCTGTGTCAAGAAGGGCATCCAGCGTAAAAATTTGTGCCAAATCAGACATGGAGTCATCCACTGTGGCAACCCCTTAACAGAAACAAGAGAAGTTGACAGTACCGTCTAAAAAGGACTTTTTAATGCGATGTGTCTAAGTAGAATGGCTACAATGTTTACCAGGACATGTGCATTATTATTTATTTCTTACTCTGATCAGAGTAAGACAGACGTGGCGCTCAAAGAATCCTAAATTGCAGATTAAATTAAAAATTGGTTTAAGTGGACTGGCACTTTTATACTCTGAGCACTGAAAGCTCTTTAACACAGGTCTCATTCACCTAGTCGTGCACACACAAACACACAGCATTTTATTCTCATACTCTGCTAGATGTGTAGGGAACAATTTGGGGGTCAAGCTCTTGCCCGAGAACACTTCAGAAGCCAGGGATCGAACCACCAACTTTCCAATTAGAGGATGAACCGCTCTACCTCCTGAGCCACAGGTGAAGAATGGCAAGACTCGCTTCTAGGCGTTTGTTCTGAAACTGGATACTCATCATAACAAGTATGTTCCGTTTGTGACTTTTAGGCATGTTTACATCTTATTTTGCTTAGGCAAATATTTGCGCAAGTTAAAGTCATCTTTATTATCAGTTCTCCTATATGTACAGAACACACACAGAATCCAAACACTGTTCCTTCAACCTGCAGTGCAGAAACCAAGACAATAAATTTAAGAGTTAAAATGAAAAAAATAAACTGAGGGAACTATACGTGAGCACAGATACATATATACAAATATCCATGAGAAGTTTTACTTGTACCATGAACACTCCTACGTTGTGGTGATGCGATTTTGGCTAAAGGTGATCACTCTAAGCCAGTTATGTCAAACTCATTTTACATCATGAGACACACACAGCCCAGTTTGACCGAAAGTGGGTCAGACCAGGAAAATGACAGAATCTGTGCTCTGCAGAGCCACGTAACAAACAAGAAACGGCAGAATTCTGCACATTTTCCCCCTGGATCACTGCGGAAAACTATGAAAAATATATCCAGACTCCACTTGGGTCTGATAATAACCTATAAAATGCCTTCTTGGAGTGTAAAGAAGCTTAATCCCTGTGATGTATTATGAAAATTAAATGCAATCATAGCAATACATCTACACTGTAAAGAAACACCACTGCAGTGAAAGGTACCCTCGGCTGCTCCCTTGCATTCTCCCCAAGGGGTATCCACAGCAAATTAATACGCATCGGTAATTTGGCAAGGGTTTTATGCTGGATGCCCTTCCTGATGCAGCCCTCCATGGAGAGGGGGGCTTATGCCCTCACCTGGAATCGAGCCAGGGACCTTACACTTGTAAGGCAAATGTGTAAACCGCTACACTACTGGGACACCCAACGATATACTACTGTGTTCAGTTAAAGAAGCCCATTAGCACTGCACTCTGGGAAGTATCTGTCGTAAAATAGTGGAAGGATTTTTTTTGGTTATTTAGCATAACACTAACATTATAAAAGCACCTTCGTTTCTGCAGTTTTATGGTTCATTTTTTACCAACTCGCGTTGGTCTAACGTGACAGGCCATGCTCACTGGCAATTTCCACATTTTTCAAAGCCACCCAGTGGGCCGCGAATCGGACCCTTTGGCGGCCGGTTGTGGGCCCCGGGGCCTTATGTTTGACACCCGTGCTCTAGCTGATTTTAGTGGAGTGAGAGATACACTGAGAACAAAGCAAATTACAGCTGGGCCCCCAAACTACACGGAGACTGCTGTACGAGCTTCACCGCTCTGCGCTGCGTTCAGGGGCCAGCACTGAACGCCAGCAGTAGCTCAGAGGGAGCAGCAGGGCTGCCTGTTGCCCCTCTTTCACTCACATGGCCGGGAGGGTTGTGCCCTTGAGCTTGGCAGTAACTCTCACCTGCTGCTCAGGGTGAGACTAAACGACAGGTGGACGTAAAAAAAAAAAAACACTATTTAGCTTCTCGCTGAAGCTAAGAGTGAGCCCGTAGCCGCGGTGTTTCCTCCGGCGGGTTACCATGAGGACAAGCCCGCGTTTGTGACCTTGTCGCGGGATGTTAGTGAGCTACAGCCGCGTTAGCCGCCGAGGAGGATTCAACCAGCGGCCCCGGAGGCTGGATAAAAGGCCGCCGCCGCTGCTCCTCCGCGAGTTCACCGATAACTAGAGCCGGTTTGTGGGAGAGTCACCTTACCATCAGTGTGCGTGTCAGCGATCCGTGGAGCTGCGTTCCTCTGTGCGCCTGGGTCTGACACGCCGAAGGAGTCCTCCACGTGAGGAAATATCCAGAAGGCGCATGCGCACTAGCCGCCCCGAGCGTTTCCACAGCGACGGAAAGTTCTAGCACATCACGCGCCATCGGCTGAATGCGCTCTAACACACGCGCGTTTGTTCAGTAAGAATAAAAGACGTCGGGACATTTTTTAAAATTTGTTTACTGATTATTTCTCACATGTTTTCTCTCAGAGATGAAGCAATGTTGCACAATCTCAACTTTGACCTTTGGTTTTTTTCCTCCAATGGCTCACGAGAAAATTCTGGAACCGTCCGCCCGGGAACGAGCATGAATGTGCAATTGTGAATAAATGTATCCTAACCAAGCGTTTGCGCACACGCGTTACGAAAATATCACACAGATAAAAATAATTAAGCGAATAAAATAAGCACAGTTTATTAAAAATGTCACACAAACACGCTTATGTATTGCAATTATGGTTTATACACAGTGCGGGGCGGGCCGGTACATAACCCGGATGTGGTAGGCCATGTGCAGTGCTATCTGTGTAGCTCCACACGGCTGCGTGTCCTCTCCTCGGGACTCAGATCATTCCGCCTGACAGACCTCGCAGCAGCTGCAAGCCTTCACCGCAGGTAAGCTCGGACGTCGTGCGGTAACTGTTTAACACTGCGCGGCTGTAACGAGGCCGTCTGCGCGGTTAGAGCAGGCTCCATCCGCCACTCAGGACCGCTGAACTTGACCGCGCCGGGCTGACACATTTCCCCCCCCCCCCTCCAAACTGCGAGGACGAGCAGGTGAAAGTGCGGCGGCAGACTCGGACCCACAGGCCGGCAGCCTGCGGGAGTCGCCTGACGTGAACGGGGCGCCAGCCGCCGTGCGAGCGGCGGGGGAGCCGGCGGTTTGAGGCGGGGATGGGGAGGCAGGTCCACGCGTGCTTCCACCAGCGTGACCTTGTGTTGCGCGACCTGGAGAGCGCACGTGGGGTGGGGAGCGTTTCCTCACCCGCTCTCGGTCAAAGAAAGCCCGGTCAGATCGTTCTGCGCGGGTTTAGATCGCTGGAGAAACAGCGACGTGTGTTTTTAACACGCAGGCTGGCGGTTTTTCCCAGCCTGACGTGTTTGAAGTTCATTCATTCAGCGTTTCCTGCTTCAGCTTTACTCACGGCTCACTCCGTGGCTCTCACAGCTTTTCCTCAACAGACTGGGCTTAATCTCCTGCTGACGTCAGTCTTTCATAACAGTTGGGGGGGGGGTTACTGATTTGTGTAAGACTTTTAAATTTTACAAATGTGCATAAAGTTAAAACACCTGCAGGCCTGAGACCTCAGAGTACCTTCAGCTGCTCCCTCAGGCAGAGGTTTTACGCAGGATGCCCTTCCTGATGGAGCCCTCCATGGTGAGAGGGGTTTGTGTCCCCTGCCCTGAGACTTTAAAGGTGCTAACTGTAATTTGAAAGTGCCATATTTCACCAGTAGGTGGCACTCTTTTTTTTTTTTTAAAATCAAAGTGTTTGTGTAGTTACTCCTGTACTAAGAAACCAGAAAATGCAGTGGACAACCGACCGGTTCGGCAGACGTCCCGCCAATCCGTCTGACCATCTCCTGCTCCGTTCACCCCTCACTTGTGGGAGAGACCCAGAGATAATCTAACTTCTTCCACACCCTTCCTTTGGGGCAGCAACTCGTGCCTGACCCAGAGTGGGCGCCCTCACATTTGGAGGTGCTAACCCTCTTCCAGCCCCTTTGACGCTCAGATGAAAACCCACCCTGGTGCGAGCTGGAGGTCATGGCTCGATGACGCCGACAGAATCACGTTAAAGAAGGAGTGAGATCCCAAGGCCGCCAAGCCCCCTGCGTGCAGAAATTCTGTTCATAAAAATTATTGACAGAGTTTGTGACAAAGGGCAGCAGCCCTGGCAGAGTCCAGCCGTTACTGCTGGCAGTGTGACCCAAACTCTCCCCATGGCTGCACAGGGACTAGATGGCTGCAACAATGGGCCTGATGCTGCTGAAGCAACCCCTCTAGGACACCCCTATTAATGCAGTCAGTCTTTTATTCTCATTCATTAATGTCAGAAAACAAAAGTGATTGTTAAACATTCCTGCTGCACACATTAAACTTCTCTGTTAGCTCGTTTTATTCTAGCAGTCTGCCAGAGGCTAAAATATCAATTTTTTTTAATTACCTCGTGACCAAAGGAGTAACTGACTGGTTAGAGCAGTTTGTCTCCATTTACCATCATTATCATATTTATTTAAATAAATTCTCTAGAATGTTCCAGGTTGTTTTACATGACGTTTTTCGTGCCTTAGAGGAACACCTCTGGGCTCTTGGACATTTCTTTGTCTCAATTTTCTGATATTTTGACTGGCAGAATATCACAAGTATTTTATTACCTGGTAATGAACGTGATCTCTAATTGCACCTCTAATCACAGCACGTTTACTTTGAATGTGGTCAGAACTAAACCAATGTTAAAACCAGCAAGCTGGCAGATTAATGAGTTGGGGAGTTGGGGCTGTGGCTCACATGGAACCTTTTTTTTTTCCCCCTCATTCAGTCACTGCTTTCATGTAATGCCACCTATGGCCTCTAGGGGGTGCTTTCTCACAGTGATCCTGTATTTTCCTCCCACAGACATGTTTCGTTTAGCCACAGTCATGAGGCAGGTGAGGCCCGTGAGCCGGGCGCTGGCTCCTCACCTCACACGAGCCTACGCCAAGGATGTGAAGTTTGGGGCTGACGCTCGCGCCCTCATGCTGCAGGGAGTGGACCTGCTGGCTGACGCCGTGGCCGTCACAATGGGCCCAAAGGTAATGCCACGCTTGCGCCACAAAGAGGCCGCTGTGTAGAATTGTGGGAGTCTTGATGAGCTGGTATGGAACATGGAGCTGTAAAGAAATGTCGAGTTCTTCCTAGTCTTGAAATTGAAATAATCTGCACGCCACGGTAACTAGCCTGGTTGGGCGGGCGACCCGTTCACCGGAGGCTGTGGACCTCCTGCAGGGGCCTGGGTTTGGGCCATCTTCCTGTGTGTCGTTCACCCTCACTCTACACTGTCCTGACGAAAAAGCCAAAAATAAATATTTTTTAAAAACCTGAATAACGGTCTTTCACATTACAAGCTCACAGAAATGGAAATGGGTTTTTAAATATTTGCTTTTCATAATTGAATGTTTACATTTCAAGTGAGTTCAGAAGTACAGAACATGCATGTAAACTAGAGCTAAACATCGTAAATGGAAGAACCAATGAAAATTTAAACTTACTTTGTGTACACTTTGGTATTTAAGTGCTGAACAGCGCTGTCTTCAAGATGCTCTGAGAGATTATTTGTTTTGTTGTGTAGTTTACTGGAGGTCTTTAACAGCAACAGAAGTTAATCAGTAGTTGTCAAATACTAAAATAATGAGTCTTTTTTTTTTGTGGATTTGTTGTCATAAACGGAGCAAGTATTACATTTGTAGTGAAGTTAAGTCTCTGTGCTGATGTAGAAAATCTAAATATAAACCTCAGAAAAGTAACTTCCACACTAATTGACCTGGTTGAGCAGGTGACCCATGTACCGTAGGCTGCAGTCCTCCTGCAGGGGCCCGGGTTCGAGGCCGTCCCGGGCCGTTTCCTGTGTGTCATCCTCGCTTGTGCGTTCCCCACTTTCCTCTCTTTAGACCAAACTTTGTGTGGCACGCCTTGCTTCAGAAGTTCACGCCCCACAATTTTATCATTCACTAACAATAAAAAAGGATCTGCTTTGAGTTTTGATCAAATAAAGGTGCATATTATCAATGCAGACTCAACTCTTTTTCCTTAAATTTGATCCATTAACCTTAGTTTCGCTTCATATTTTTCACCTGGTTGCCTGTGCACACCTGCGAGCCCTGCAGGTGGCGCTAGACATGGCCATCAGAAAGGCCGGGGGGGGGGATCTGGTCCTGCGTAGTTCCTAGAGCAACTCCTCTTTTTGCATCCTTTGTATGGGATGGACATGGAGTAGTGGAGTGTAGGTGTAAAGCTAAAAGCCTTCCACGATAAGGATGAGTCGTCTCCTGCTCCTCCTCCTTGTGGTCAGACTTTAGTTTGAATATTAGGTGGGTGGACCTTCTGTGCTCACAGGTACAGCTGTGTGCCTGAAATGAACCTATCAGGGATATCTGTTCTCCAACATCACAGGCATGTAGAGCATCCTGAGCTCGGGAATCACTTGTACACACTGACATTCATTCGTTATTTGAAACACTCCTGATAAATATGAGCAGCTGCTGTCGGAGCAGTGTATGACAGAAAGTACAGAAGAGCACACTAGGTCCACTTTAACTTGATCCCCTGCCCTCTGCTGGTAGACATGGGGAAAATCATTCCACTTTGGGCACCACTGCATTTCTGAGCAATAGCAAGTTTAATTTACAGAAAGAATCGAGGTGTGTTTTGTCTAATAACACAGACTTTCTAGCCGAGGTCCTTCACCAGCCAGGTGTTAGACGGACGTGCATCTGTAATGTGCTACTCCTTGATAATAAAAGCAAAAGCCTTTTGTAATACAGCCAAGGCAACACAAATGAAGGCTCAGAGAAGATACTTGTGAAGAAAGTCTGATTATTTAGTTTTGCTGAGATGTTCGTGCTCTCGCGTTTCAGGGACGCACAGTCATCATTGAGCAGAGCTGGGGCAGTCCGAAGGTCACCAAGGACGGCGTGACGGTGGCGAAGAGCATTGACCTGAAGGACAAGTACAAAAACATCGGTGCCAAGCTGGTGCAGGACGTAGCCAACAACACCAATGAGGAGGCCGGTGACGGCACGACTACCGCGACAGTGCTGGCCCGTGCCATCGCCAAGGAGGGCTTCGACACCATCAGCAAAGGCGCAAACCCCGTGGAGATCCGCCGTGGTGTCATGATGGCCGTAGAGACGATCATCGACGAGCTGAAAAGGCTTTCAAAGCCCGTCACAACCCCCGAGGAGATCGCACAGGTGAGTGGCTCTTTTCACTCCTTTCTGCTGCCCCCGTGAGGTTTAAAGTCGTCAGTAATTTTAGGTATGATGGCGATCCTGCTCTTCCAGGTTGCCACAATCTCAGCCAACGGAGACATGGAGATTGGTAACATCATATCTAACGCCATGAAGAAAGTTGGCCGCAAGGGAGTCCTCACCGTCAAGGTTGGTTTCATATTTCACTTCTAACTGGAGCAGAGCTCATTCATTCATTCCACGAATATTTACCGGCGGATTTTTGGCGAAAACCTGTAAATATTTTGTTCCTCATTCCAGGATGGGAAAACTCTGCATGACGAGCTGGAGATCATTGAGGGGATGAAGTTTGACCGCGGTTACATCTCGCCTTACTTCATCAACACTGCCAAAGGTAAAGCTGTGAGCGCAGGCTTCAGGTGAACATTGTAACTCTGTGAAGGCATCTTGGTTTACGTACACCTCTAAATGTCACTGATGAGTGACAAACGTGTAAAAGATGTCCTACAGGGACAAACGACCCGTGTTTACAGTCATGTATTCTGCGTGTGGACTTGAAATGCAGCTTGATGCAGAGCAGGTTTTGTGACCCCTGTGGGAAGTGGCTGCCTCTGTTTTTCATGCTGCTCGAGCTGTTCCTTTTTCTGTCGCTTCCAGGCCAGAAGTGCGAGTTCCAGGACGCCTACCTGCTGCTGAGCGAGAAGAAGATATCCAGCGTCCAGAGCATTGTGCCAGCTCTGGAAATCGCCAACCAGCACCGCAAACCTCTGGTTATTGTGGCTGAGGATGTGGACGGAGAGGCTCTGAGCACCTTGGTTCTCAACAGGTAGGTTGTGATTGTTCCCTTTTTCCTGTACGCCAGCGAAAGCATCGCTCATCACATTACACTGAAGCTGCTTGAATGTGTAGTAATTTATTTTTTAACTTAAAGGCTGAAGGTTGGGCTTCAGGTGGTTGCAGTTAAAGCTCCGGGCTTCGGTGACAACAGGAAGAACCAGCTGAAGGATATGGCCATTGCCACCGGGGGCACTGTAGGTCTTCTTATCCGTCTCAAGCAAACGTTCATTTGTAAACGCAGAGCTCCGCCTCAGCGCGTCTTCGTTTCTTTCCCGTCCTGCAGGTATTTGGAGACGAGGCTCTGGGCTTGGCTCTCGAGGACATCCAGGCTCACGACTTCGGCAAAGTCGGAGAGGTGCAGATCACCAAAGACGACACCCTGCTGCTGAAGGGAGGCGGCAGCCCTGCTGAAATCGAGAAACGGGCCGCGGAGATCGCCGAACAGCTGGAGAACACCACCAGCGACTACGAGAAGGAGAAGCTGAATGAGAGGCTGGCCAAGCTGTCGGACGGCGTGGCCGTGCTCAAGGTTGGACTCGGTGCTGTTCTTCTGACCGCCGCTTTGTCCTGCGGAGAAGCAAAGTCGTGACGCCTTTGTTCTGTTTCAGGTGGGAGGAACGAGCGACGTGGAGGTGAACGAAAAGAAGGACCGTGTGACGGATGCCCTGAATGCCACCAGGGCAGCCGTGGAGGAGGGTATCGTTCCCGGAGGAGGTTGTGCCCTGCTGCGCTGCATCCCTTGCCTTGACGCCCTCAAACCTGCCAACTCTGACCAGAAGATCGGTAAGTGCGGTACGCACTCTACGTGACGCCACTCCCGGTCTGAGGTGTGTGCGCAGAGTTCAGCTTCAAAGTACCCCTCATTCTAAACAGGTGTGGACATCATCAGACGGGCGCTCCGTGTTCCCGCCATGACCATTGCCAAGAACGCAGGCGTGGAGGGCTCGCTAGTAGTGGAGAAGATCCTGCAGGGATCGGCTGAGATCGGCTACGACGCCATGCAGGGAGAGTACGTCAACATGGTGGAGAGGGGCATCATCGACCCCACCAAGGTACAGCTTCAGCCAATCACGTTCAGTCTCGACAGGCGTGGCGTGGACCTGAAGGCACTTCTCTTCTTTTTTTTTTTTTTTGGTGTTTACATCC
>VUQH01020358.1:1814-25069 GCA_015106775.1 Etroplus canarensis | reverse complement strand
TGCTGTGTACTCCTCCAAGTCAATAGAGTCGCCGCTGGTTGCAGCCTCCCTGAACATGTCCCAGTCAGTGCACTCAAAACAGTCCTGAAGAGCAGAGATGGCTCCTGCTGGCCAGGTTTTAACCTGTTTCAGAGCTGGTTTGGAGCGTCTGATGAGTGGTCTGTATGCTGGGATCATCATCACAGTCATGTGATCAGAGTTGCTGAGATGGGGGCGGGGCTCCGCACGATACGCGCCGGGTATGTTTGTGTAAACAAGATCCAGCGTGTTCGTCCCTCTCGTAGCAAAGTCCACATGCTGATGGAATTCAGGGAGCACTGTTTTGAGATTTGCATGGTTGAACTCTCCGGCGATTATAAACAGTCCGTCGGGGTGGGCATTCTGCAGCTGAAAGGAACACCAACATCAACAAGTGGTTGTTACTAAGAGGCATTTGTGTAATGGGAGCCACAGCAAACATTTTAGCCTGTGGAACACAGCTGATTTCATCATGGCAATGCCAGCTGTCTAAAACTAAATATATGAATCAGAATCAAAATACTTTTATTAATCCTAGGGGGGAAATTGCATTTTGTTACAGGCACTCAGTTTTATATAAATAAATATAAATCTGAAAGGCAGAAAATAAAGATTAAAATATATAAACATGAATAAATAAATTTTAATATGTGTTGTAAATAGCAACACATATTACAATATGTACAGATATGGGATAGAAAGAAACTAGTCAAGGTGACACTGGGAGGAGCACTGTATGTGCAAAGTTATATGGCATTATGGATTCATTTATGGTTAAAGCCAGAATGCTGACATGATCAATATCTTGCATCCCACTGATCAAATGCCAAAGCTAATTCATCTTATAGATGCAATAAAATTAGAAAAATGGCAAGTACACTACAAATACATTGTGCACAAGTACACAAGAACCTATATTTTCACAGTCCCAGTGGTTGAAACTGTCATGATCGACTATTGTGCACATTCTTTTGTGCAACAATACAATCTGGGTAATAGGTTTACAATTTTGGAATTTGATCCACTCTTTGGGGCAAAGCTGGGACAGCCAACATTTTTGCCATTAAAACATTTTCCTACAGATCACTATTTAAGATTTTTTTCTCTTAAAATGTCTCTGACATGGTTTATGTTTAAGAAGCCCAAACTAGCCTGTGTTTAATCTATATATTTCATTAGCTACACCTTTATTCTGCATGGCATAGATTCAACAAGGTGCTGGAAACATTCTTCAGAGATTTTGGTCCATGTTAGCATGATGCTATCACACAGTTGCTGCACATCCATGATGTGAATCTCCCATTCCACCACACCCCAAAGGTGCTCTATTGGATTGAGATCTGGTGACTGTGGAGGCCATTTGAGTACAGTGAACTCACTTTCATGTTCAAGAAATGAATTTTAGATGATTATGAGCTTCCTTACATGGTGTGTTTTGCTGCTAGAAGTGCCATCAGAAGATAGTTACATTGTGGTCATAAAGGGATGGACATAGTCAGCTATAATACTCAGGTAGCCTGGTGTTTAAACAATCATCAGTTAGTACTAAGGGGCCTAAAGTGTGGCAAAAAATATTCTCCACAGCATTTCACAAATGCCATCAGCTGGAACTGTTGATACAAGGGCAGGATGGATCCATACTTTCATGTTGATTACATCAAATTTTGACCCTTTCATCTGAATATTGTAGCAGAAATCAAGACTGATCGCACCAGGCAATGGTTTTTCAATTTTTATTGCCTGATTTTGGTGAACCTACGTGATCTGTAGCCTTAGTTTCCTGTTCCTAGATGACAGGAGGGACAGTTGATGTGGTCTTCTGTTGCTGTTGCCCGTCTCCTTCAAGGTTAAACTTATACAGCATGTTCAGAGATGCTCTTCTGCATACCTTGGTTCCAGTGAGTGTTTATTTCAGTTACTGTTGCTTTCCTCTTTGTTTGAAGGAGTCTGGCAATTTTTGCATGACCTTTTGCACTAACAAGGCATTTTCACCCAGAGAACTGCTCCGTCCCCATTTTGATGCTTAGTTTGAACTACAGCAGGTCATCTGAAATACATGCCTAAATGCACATAGACGTGGTTAAGTTTCTGCCATGTGATTAATGGATTAGATATTTGCACTAATGAGTAGTGTAACAGGTGTACCTACTGTAATAAAGGTTGGTGAGTGTATATGTACAGAAACTGTGAAGTTTTTGTGTTTTTACATTGACACTAATTTAACCCCAGTGAAGCTAAAACCTGTAAAACTATGGGTTTCAATGTCGCTCTCTACTCAGTGAAGTAAACAACACTGGTGCAGAAAATGATTTTTTTAGAATCAAGTGAAAAAAAAGAAAGTCCATCTGTAGTACGGTAAAATGGAATTTGGTTATCAGTGCAGATACCAAAGCAGACGGCACTGTTGCATCATTGTTGGCTTTTTCAGTCCCCAGTTATTAGTAGATCCCAACAGTGATTCTGTCATTGCTGCTTTTAAATATTTATTTAAAAAAGATGAGTATATCTGGATTGCCCAGGCATTTTTGGCTAATGAATCTATTAACACAAATTTCAATTTCATCATGTCTTTAATCTTTAATCATGAGAAAAAGCATTTAATCACTTCACCACAATGAGTCTGTGGGTGTCTGTGTGTGGTAGGCATTTATTTCCTAGCCTTTAGTCTCTGCTGGACTGTGAAAAGTAGTCCGTTTTTGTTCAGAGAGCCTCTCACCTCTGTTATCACAGCAGGCAGTTTCAAATGACTGATGGGAAATTGGTTCTGAATAATAGCATTTTCTGGCATGCATTGTGCCTAAGCCTTGCCCGGTGATGGTACATCATGCTTATTTGTGCCATACTGTCACGGCCCCATTTTCTTTAACAGCTGTTGCTCGGATCAAGATAAAAAAAAAGAAAGCTTGAGTGTATTGGGTGAGTGTTAAATTTGTTGCAAGTGATATAAAGGGTGAAAGAGCACAAAAGAAGCTCTGTCTCATAGTTTCTTTTTTGTTTCCTCTCTTTCTTTATTTGTCTAAATGAAATTTCTTACAGTACAGTGAAGGCCCTCAGGGATGGAGGGTACATTTGAGCTGATTTGAAGGGAGACTGAGCCAGTAGTCCTGAACTGTACTATAAAGTTGGGAAGCTGTGTATTCATAGCTCAGAGACAGAGTAACATTTGAGAGATGTGTAGAGCTCTTGCTGTGTTTATAGTCTAAATAGAAAAAAAAAGAAGTCCTCCACAAAAAATATCTCTTCAGCTAACGAGGACGCAATACAATATTACTGTGTAATTCACAGGAAGGCTTTGGGGGTCCAGCGTGATGCAGAATCCTCTGTAAAGGATGCAATAACATTAAACTTTAATGACTCCTTAGTGACAACTGGGTCACTGTTGCAGCATAGAAGTGGCAGAATAGTGGAATATAAATGTAAATTCAGGACACAATAATATATATCAAATATGCAAATTGACACCTTTAAGACTTGTGAAGCAGGAGGTATAAATAGACAGATATTCACTTTTAAAGACAAATTCACTGTAAATAAGTACAATGTTTATATTATGTAATATATGATATGCCTGAAAGGGTAATTCTGTGAAAATAATGTAAACAGATATGGATGTGGATAATACCTCAGCTTAACATATAAATTAGTACTGTGCTTAAAGGTACCCTGACAAGTTTTCTTGCAAACAAAATAGATAGGTTTACCTTCAGTGTTTCTTGCCAGACCACACCTGAAGTCTACCAACAATTTATTGCATTTTCTTCCTTATCAACATTCACAAACATCATTCTTTTTTAATATTTTAAATTGTGCAGTAGCTTGCATATTGCAGGTGCACCGAAATGCTCTATCCAACTACCCATCCAATCACGTTTCTGCCTGTACATCCATCTTTTCGTGAGGCTCACTTGTGGAAACAGTTTGTGGTGTTACTACTGGCACAAAACTCCATAGGGTATCATATAATTTTAGTTTTCTTTTTCAGTAACATTGTTACTAATACATTCATGAAGACATACTTGTATAATTAAGTACAATTTGCTGCAAATTTGAGCTATTGGAGTAAAATTTTTGATGCAGAATTCTTCCTATTGTTTTTACATTGTGGTTTTTCTGCTTTCACTTAAATTAAAAGATGTGGTTACTTCAATAAGCATGTAAAGTGGGTATTAATATGTTAACTTTTGTTATGTGTGAAAATAATAACGATATCAGTGTGATCAAAGCATTTTGAATAAACACAAACATGATGTGGAAATGTTTGCATGCATTCATTTTGATCGGGTGATAAAAGACAGACATGCCTATTATCCTAAATGTGCAGATAATATAAACTCAAATTATTCATCGAGGACTTTAAACTCAGTGGTTCAATTTCTGCTTGAGTCTTTTCTACCCATGTCCAAAACTGCATGGTAGATAAATAAAAGAATTAAATGAATAGAGGCAGCACTTATAAGCAGAAAATGGAAGTGCAAAACACGGCAGCAGCGGCAGATATTTTGTTGCCATGGAAATGTTATCTTGTTGGGTTGTGACACAATTTAGAAATATGTACTCATTTAAGAAATATTACATAACACCTTCCTCCCCTCTCTCTTTCTTGCACTCTCCCTCTCTCCCTCCATCCTTATCCCTGTCAAAGACTGTTAGAGCACAGATTATTGTTGATATAATAAAATACAGCAAGGCAGTGAATCGAAATGACAGATACATAAAAAGCTGAGATAGGAGGATAGAAATGCAGGGGGGGTCTATGTGTGTGTGTGTTCCAATATCCTGTCCTCAGTCCCCAACCCATCCCCACTGTAGGGGCCAAGGCCCAGCCGTCCTCCTGCAGGGCAAACGTCTCTCCTCTGGACTCTGTTTGGTTCACTGAATCCTTACTGAGAGAGACACAAAGGAATGAAAGTATGAAGGGATGTGGAGATGGAGGAGGAGGAGTGGGATTTGACAACAAGAGAAGTGAGGATGCTGGTTGAGCGGGGCAGAGGAGGTGGAGTGGGATGATAGGTGAAGTGCAAAGAGAGAGGGAGGAGAAAAGAGGTGGTGGGATGAAGAGAAGAGAAAGCCATTGTAGAGCTCAGTCTTCTCTGCTTTCCTTGACTAAGAATAGCAACTCTTCTGGTAACCCAGTGCCCCAGGACATGACCATTTGAATAAAACTCTCTATCACTTGACATAATGCCTAGTGTGTGCGCTCTACTGTAGGTGTGCTTCTGCAGCTGCATGTATTGGCATGTGTCTGTGTTGAACTGTGGAGAAGTATTTTGAGGGCAGAGACAAAGGGAAATTCATCGGAATAATAAGAGAGGCAGACAGAAAATGAGAGAACGAGAAAAGAAAGGCAAAGAGCAGGGTAACAGGCAAAGGCAGGTGGAGAAGGGAGCAACAGACGATAGTTATGTGAAATGTGTGCTGAGCCATCCATCCTCCCCCATCCCGTGTCCCCCTTTTCCTCTCTATAGGCTATAGATATTTTCCATTTGTAGCATTATCTCAGAGATAGAACCAAAATGCTTATCTCTGTAAAAATGGGACTGTTGACACAGTGGAGGAGATTGTTCACAGGGTCACACACATAAAATCCTTTTCCTTCTTTATCTCTCTCACTCTCTCTCAGCACTACTTTCTCATCGTGTTTGGTCACGATGGACAGAAACCACTGGAGCTACGGACAGAGGAGGAGAGTGAGTGCGATGAATGGGTGGAGGCCATCCAGCAGGCCAGGTATACAGAGTACATTATATAAAGGGCATTCCCAAAAACGCTTCTGCATTTTTCTTAACTTTCATCTCATGTCAGTATTGTACCAAAGTCAACTTGCATTTATCTGCTTTAAGTCATCAAGCCCAAGTTGGATCCTTTCACAAAAGACATAGCAAACACATACATAGCCATTTGATATATTGACAATTTTATGGCATGTAATAGTTGACACTACTTTCTTAAGCCCCATAGAAAAATGTAATTTTATGAAAGCTTATTTGATACCTTCAAAGCACATATTACACATATTTCTGATTTTCCAGTCTTATTATTGTGTGTTTGTTTATTATTGTGTGATTTTTAATTCTTTAAAATGAGAGCCACCAAGAGAAATTTTATGTGAATGCATAATGACAATAAAAAATTCTTGATGCTCAATTCTTGATGTAACTACTTAGTCGTGTTTATAAAACATGTTCTGTTTTCTAAATATTATTTAAATGTTTATATTGAGGTTTTGTGCTTGTTTGTAACTTTTCAGTTACTCTGACATTATCATCGAACGAGAGGTGCTGATGCAGAAATACATCCACCTTGTACAGATTGTGGAGACCGAGAAGGTGGCTGCCAATCAGCTGCGCACTCAGCTAGAAGATCAGGACACGGAAATTGAGAGGCTCAAAGCAGAGGTACATTGTATGTGTATGAACTCAAATACACCACACAAATACACATAGAGCTTTATCATGTAATACTTAACATTTCACGTATGCCACAGTTTATTTTTATAGTGTTTATGGCCAGTATGTTAGATTATAAAATCCTTACCTTTAGGAAACAATGAATGCTTATTTCTAAACTGGATGCATACTCTAGAAGCGTAAGTGCATTTCAGAGAATGAGAAAACCAGCAGCTAGTTTGACTGTCCTCTTTAGAGTTCTTTATTAAAACAACCCCTTCAGTTCGCAGGCTGCTTGTCTGTGATGTGAAAGCATCTTCTTTTGTTGCACTTCTTGCAGGGTAGTTCTGTCAGGCAGGTTGTCTTTACAGCATTGCCAAATCACTCAGGCCAGATCTCTTAAGGATTGTAATATTTAAAAGCATATGCATCATTTTAAAAGAACTCTCTCTTAACCTCCACCCACACTTCACTCATCACTGTTGTAGTTCAGATACAAGGCAAGAGAGAGAAAATAACAAATTAGAAAAGAAGTACGCTTTTTTGAAACGTAATTTAAGATTTTAGCAACCTTCATCCAAACATACAGCTTATATGCAACAAATAAGCCAAACACCCAGTGTGGTTTATATGATGGGCAGGCCAAGCTAGTCACCACAAATTATATTTGATTGGATGAATATGGATACCCTCAAGTTCACCATGAGTCAGAAATTTTGTGAAGCTGAACGGGGAAAGATAAAGAGTAACAATATTTAGAAATGATTTACTTGACTCATATTTGGCATAAGTGAATAATTAACACAGGTACATAATTCTTATTCTGAGTCTGATATTATGATTTGTAAAATTTATTTACTTTTCCCTATGTCCTTGACATTTATTTTGCTCATTTTTACTTTGGTCATCACAAACAGATCACAGCCCTCTGCAAAGGTGATTTCAACATTAAGAAACTTGAATTTTACATTTAACCACTCACTGAACTCTGAAATTGCTCTCAACAGAAATTTCACATGGAATCACGCAAGCATGAAGCATATCTACAGAACCCATAAAGACCCACATTCCAATTGGGTATTTGTTGGGTGTTTCATTTCTCATCCAAGGAATGGGTTTGAATGGTATTCAGTCACCTTTGACCATAGGAAGAGAAGCCCACTGTTCAATAAAGACAGTCCATCAGCTTTATTGCAAACAGCTGCCGACCCCTTACGCTTATCAGAAGCAAAACACTTCTGCTCTGCTGTCACTGTTCAATAAATCGCTTGTCTGTGCTCACATACAAAACAAAAGCGACCTCTACAACAATGGTAATAAGACAGAATTACAGTTCTCAGTTTATACTAATTAGATTAAAAGTTTTTGAAGTAAACAGTAAATCAGAAAATTCAGCAACATTCATTATTGTAATGTGCATTTTGAATTGTATCAAATTCAGTCACTTCACCCATATCACATAACCCTAATTCTATCCTAAGCTTATGCTGTAAATTCATGCAGATGCAGCTTGCACCTCACTCCAGAAGTCACTGCTAGCACTGAAAAACATTTTACAGATCTGAGCTCTCTAAATTATTTTTGTAGTTATTTTTGTAAAAGTTTTCTGGGGGAAAAAAACCAACTTCTATACAGTATGTGTACATGAAAAATATTAGACAGGCAGAAACGTTAAGCAAGGAGAGGAGCAGCAAGACCCTAGCACAGAACAGACAGGCAATAATAGTGACAGTGATAACATTGATTAAACCAAAAAACAGAATTAAAAAAGGAGCTTGAGTGAAGTTGGGTTGCAAAGCCACTTGCAAATGCACAGCAATTTTATGGAGGCTAAAACAGCTTAAATGGTGTGCACTGTAGTCTATTGATGTAAGCTGGCATTGTGGTTGAGCTTTACTCTGTGGCATTCCCGAATTAATGCTAGGTTAAATTTTATTGGAATTATTCAACTGGACGCTATCAAGTGATCTGAATTACATGGTTGCTTATAGAAAAAATATTAAATTTATTCAGAAATTAAGAACCTGTAAAAAAAAAGAGTAGTACCCTTGCATTTTGTTTCTGTTTTGTTTTGTTTTTTAATGGAATTATTAAGTTATCATGATTTACCAGATCATTGAGGGTCTCTTGTATAATATAAGAAGTGTTAAAATTCTGGTTTGTGCCACAGAAATTACCAGAAGGAACTGTAAAGTTATTCTTATTGTACAGCTGCTTGAATTAATTAAAATCTTGTCTGTGCAAGAGCTATCCCGAGGGGATGTTATTTGCTTATTGAGTCGGCTGCAAACATTTTCATAAATCACACCTCCACTGTCATTTTCAACTGACAATGCTCTGCTCATTTGTGACAATAGTCGCTTGTAGAAACGCTTTACTTGCATATGCTTTTTCTATCTTTGGGAAGAAACAGCACTCTGTTTAGTGAATTAACATGCAATGATAATTTTATTTGAAATTCTCCCTTGAAGCAACAAGTGTGGCAGATATGTCTAACCATTACAACTGGGGTTATTCGTCATTGACAGGATACACAAGCCTGGCAGATAATGAAAACGCTAAAGAAAGTAATTTTGTGTTAGGAAACATCTGCCTGTGTAATGGGGTTGCTCATGAAAAAATAGAGAGCCAGTGTGCAGTTGGTGATCCATCTCATTAAAGCTTACTCGTGTTTGTTTGTTTGTGTGTGTTGCTCCGTGTTTATGAATAATTAAACCAACTAGCCACTGTAACTGTCAACAGTTGGCAGACAGGCTCCTCTCTGCTGCCATTTGCATGATCGCGCTAGTGATTAAGAAAATGAAGATGAAGCAATGGCTGAAAATGGTTTTGATTTCATCTTTCATGGTTTACCCTGTATGTAATAAACTGATAATGTCAGAAGTGTAAAGGTGTAAACAAATTGTTGAAGTTAATACCGTATTAGAGGAAAGCTTAACTTCTTCAGAGTTTATTTCTGCACAGATTGGATTGTTGGCAAGACAAATCTCTTACTGGGTGTCTTTAAAGTTGGTCATCACTGTTCTTTAAAAACTGGTGCTATCTGTTATTATGTTTACAGAGTGAAATTTGATTTTCTGTTTTCCGCTGCTAATAAGATTGGCATCTGTCCAGCTTACTCCCTTTCCTCTATTTTCAAAGCTGAAAGATGACATTAACTTTGTGGTCGGCTTTTATTACCTGCAGCGAGGAAATGTCACAGGCTTATCGTCTCTGCTGTCTGTGCTGAGTATTTCATGGCTGTAAAATGATACAAAAAGTTGTTTATATTGATTAGTTTAGAACAGGGGAAGATTGTACTTTCTGTGTCCCACAGTGCACCACAGGTGATCGGGTACATGATGTAATCCTTAATTTGTTTACCATCACCAGCTGGAGGGCCTCCCACCTCCTCCTCTGCCATTTTCTCTCTCTGAATAGAGGCAGTAGATTGTCAAAGATGAGGAAGTTTGATGTTTATCTAGTGAAAACACACC
Organism: Etroplus canarensis; assembly: GCA_015106775.1. Lineage (NCBI taxonomy): Eukaryota > Metazoa > Chordata > Actinopteri > Cichliformes > Cichlidae > Etroplus > Etroplus canarensis. The sequence continues at coordinate 15,189 of VUQH01020358.1, read as the reverse complement.
AACAATTCACTGAACGCACACTGAATGTCTATCACATACAAAGCAAATAGCTGGCGATTCCTACAGAAATATAGAAAAAAGGAAGGTTTATATATTGTACATGAAGTTTTAAAGATTTTTTTTCCTGCCATCTTAAATTGTACCTCAGAAAACCACTTTTTCTACTAAGCAACCTAGATTATCCTCATATCATTCCTGACTGAATTTCTTTTTAAAGATTGTAGCTCTGAACAAAACTAAGGAGCGAATGCGGCCTTACCATGTGTACCATGAAAACGAAGACCCGGATATCAAAAAGATCAAAAAGGTGAATAAATTAATTTTATATGTTCAGAAATTTTTTTTAAAAAAGTATTTTGCTTCTCTAAGCCTGTATCTTTTGTGCTACTACTTTATATGTACAGGTTCAGAGTTTCATGCGGGGCTGGCTCTGTCGGAGGAAGTGGAAGATCATTGTTCAGGACTACATCTGCTCTCCTCATGCTGAGAGCATGAGGAAGAGGAACCAGATCGTCTTCAATATGGTGGAGGCAGAGACTGAGTATGTAAATGCATTATGCCTCGAGTGGCACACACTGCAAAAAAAAATTGCCGCTATTGTCAAGTTTTGCCGGACATGATGTTACCTCACTTGCTGTGTGCACTGTAACTCAGGAAAGGATGCTTTTCATAATGTTTTTTTTTTACTGTAAGCACAGTGCAATAGGGTTGTGTGATATGATGATGCATATAGAGATTACCTATTTTTATGAACAAGAATAGTAGAGTATTTCTAATTTTAACATCTTTATTTGTAGGGGCAAATCCAGAAGGTTTTGCAAATAGAGCATTATGGAAATGCAACATTGATACGATTTTTGTTACTCGATTTTTTTTTTCTTATGTTGCAATGTATGTCATTTATTTTATATATTTATTTTCTTATTAGCTTTAATTAATCTGAAGTGAATCAAAGTCACATCGAAATATCCTAGTTGGGTCTGTTGGGTAAGGAAAACACCCAATCTAATTCAGATAAACCAAGTTTTCTGCTGATTTTCATTGGGATTTAACCTGTGGTGAATAAATTTGAATCAAAGGCATGGGTAAATTATCATGACTACAGGCACTGGGAAAAAAAACCAAATCTGGCTCACCTATTCTTGCAGAATAGGCGCTGCACATTTGCTTCTTAAGCACACAGAGTTGGTCGAATATTTGCCTGAGGCAACTTAGAACCACACTTTAATTTGAACTTGTTTTAATGTTAACATAAGTACTGTTGTGTTCTATACATGCCATGTACAGTGCTATATACTGTATATATAGACTATATGGACAGAAGTATTGGGCCATCTAGAAATTACACCTACAAGAGCTTTTATGACATTTAATAGTTTCCTCTTTTCTGGGAAGACTTTCACCAAGATTTAGTGTGTGTCTGTGGAAATATTTGCCCACTCATCCAGAAGAACATTTATAAGATCAAACACTGATGTTGGATGAGCGGGCCTGGCTTTCAGTCTCCATTCCACTTCATGTCAAAGGTATTCAGTGGGGCTGAGGTCAGGACTCTGTGTGAGTCGGTCAGGTTCTTCCCCATCAGACTCATCCAACCGTGCCTTTATGGAACTTGCTTTATGAACTGAGGCACAGATATGCTGGAACCAAAAAAGGCCTTTCCTAAACTGTTCCCATAAGTTGAAAGCATCTAAGCTAAAGCATTAAGAGTTCCTTTTACTGGAACTAAGGGGCCCAGGCCAACTCCAGAATAAACGGCCCCAAAACATTATCGCTTCTCCACCAAACTTTACAGTAGGCACATTGCAGTCAAGCAGGTAATGTTCTCCTGGCATTCACCAAACCCACCTCATCCATCAGACTGCCAGACAGAGAAGCATGATTCATCACTTCACATAACATGTTTCCACTGGTTAGGAGTCTGGCTTTACATCACTCTGATCCACTGGATCATACAGAGTCCTCATCTCAAACTTACTGAACACTTACAATGAACTGGAACAGAGATTGTGAGGCAGGCCCTCTCGTCTAACGTCCGTGTCTGACCTCACAGATGCGCTTCTGGATCCATGGGCAGACATTCCCACAGACACACTCCAAAATCTTGGAGAAAAAGAATGGAAGCTATTATAGCTACCAAGGGGGACCAATTCCATATAATGCCTATGGATTTAGAATGGAATGTCATAAAATCTCCAGTAGGTGTAATATGTATGTGGCCTTGTACATTCGTCCATATAGTATGTGTTGCTCCCTGTTAATTAATAGTATCATCATGGAAGATTACCATTTAAATAGGTGTTTGTCCAGGTAATTCATATGAAAATTTGTCTGTGTGTGTTAACAGGTATGTTCACCAGCTCTATATCCTGGTCAACTGTTTCCTCCGGCCTTTGAGGATGGCTGCCAGCTCCAAGAAACCCCCCATCAGCCACGATGATGTCAGCAGCATCTTCCTCAACAGGTGTGTATGTGTGTGATTAATCAGCATGTTTTGTCCATCTCTGACTGCAAATGAATCTCTAGAGTATTAATTATGCATGGTGCTCAAGCAGAGACAGATACTAAAGATAAATAAATAAATAAAACCTCTTTTCATTTTTGTTTTCACACTGTGTTTGCAATGTGTCCTCAGTGAGACTATCATGTTCCTTCATGAGATTTTCCATCAAGGCTTGAAGGCGAGGATAGCCAACTGGCCAACTCTGGTGCTGGGTAAGCTGTTACTTGACATCACATAAAGCCCAAAACACACAAATACACACTGTGATTGCATGCTCTGCAACCACTCAGTTACATCAAGGTCAGGCTTTCAGTGGTTCCCTGCAATCAGTTTGTCTCATTCAGACGTCATACTTGAAGTCTTACTGCTCTATTCATGCGTACACATGCACATTTCCTTATCTCAGTATGCAACAGGGTTATTTTCTTGACAATGCCCACCCAGACCAGACAGCATCCCATCATTTCACCTCCTAAAACAAAAGCCACCTCATCAGATAAGCATCACCTAGGAGACAGACTGCTGAAAGATGTGGCAGCAAATTACTTGTGACAAATTCAAGAAGAAAAAGGTCTGGTGATTAACATGCCACCTTTATCTCACTCTTTCACGCTGACTGACTCAATGTACATCTTTGAACTACAATATGTTTTATAACAATAACTTCTGTAGTATTTCAGAATTGATTCTTTATTTTCCCATGAATTTTATTAATGTTTAATGTTTAAGCTTCATCACAACAATGTGCTTTAAACCTGTATAGATGCTGCGCAAACAGATATAGACATACATCTCTTTGATTAATTTGGCAGTTCATTTTTTGCTGAAGTTATGATTTTGCTATTTCCTCATGGATTTCTAGTCAACATTTGTGGAATTCTGTGGGTCTGTCTTTGTAATGTACTGTATGGGTGAATATTACCTTAATCAAAAATTAGACCAAAGTTATAAGAATATAATTCTGTCCCTTACTGAAGGTGAAAGTATTTCCACTAATAAAAAAACATTAAATCTCCTGTTTTAAGAGTGAAAATTAGGAGCCAAACACAAGATGCTTGGGTTCTGGATGCTAAGATAAAAACATTTTATTTGCAGATGAAATGTAAGAGCAAAATAAAGTTGCACAAGGTTGGTCTCCTTTTAGTTTATCCAAAGTTTGGCAGTGGGGTTGAGGTCAGGGCTCTGGGCAGTGATGCAAGGTAACTAACATGAAGATAAAACAGAAGAGACACAAACTAAGAAATACAGGGGAACAAGGAAAATATGAACACAAGAAGGAATATCTGTGAAGATTAAACAGAAACAAAAACATAAATATAAAAAACCCAGGACTGTGACATTGCCGTGCAAAGCCCTAGTTAAGTTTGTAAATGTACACACAAAGTACAGAAGAGTTAAAAAAGAAAAGAAAAGAAAAGAAGCTAAAAATAATATTTAACCCGAACTCTATTAAATTCTGTAAAATGACAAATAATAATAAAGCAGCACAGCAAAAATGATACTGACAGTTAATACTCCAGCAAGGGTATTTGGGGAGCAGATAAAAGATGCTTGTCATCTTTAGTTAAACTGTAACCATGCAAATGTACCACTGTTAATTGCTACTAGCAGCACATATTTTTAGCTTAAACAATGCTGGTAGTAAAATACTTCTGAAGTGCATTCTGGACTATAACCCATACAGCTTCCACAGTGTGTATATATGGGTGTGTTTTTTATTCTAGCTGACCTATTTGACATCCTGCTGCCAATGCTAAACATCTACCAGGAGTTTGTCCGTAACCATCAGTACAGCCTGCAGGTTTTGGCCAACTGTAAGCAGAACAGGGACTTCGACAAGCTGCTAAAACAGTATGAGTCTAATGCTGCCTGTGAGGGAAGGATGCTCGAGACATTCCTCACATACCCTATGTTCCAGGTAGATAATGAGCTCCAGCACACTCTTGTGTTCACAAACATACCATAAAAAGATTCCAAATTATGTATTTTTCTCAATTCTTCTGTTTATGTGATATTGTCACTATGTAAATTATTCTTAATGGACTATTTTCTCACTTTGTCCCTACCTTTCACCAAGATTCCTCGTTACATCATCACCTTGCATGAATTATTGGCCCACACCCCTCATGAACATGTGGAGCGCAAGAGTCTTGAATTTGCCAAGTCCAAATTAGAGGAATTGTCCAGGTATGTGTCAGGATTGTCTACTTTTATTAAACATCTTGTTATTGAATCCTGAATAAACTTGTGTGTTTGTGTGTCTGTGCAGAGTAATGCATGATGAGGTGAGTGACACAGAAAACATCCGAAAGAACCTGGCCATAGAGCGGATGATAGTGGAAGGTTGTGACATCCTGCTGGACACCAGCCAGACTTTCGTCAGGCAGGGTAAGGCTTCATGAGTGGAGAGCAAAGCCTAACAGCAAATCTCTGGAGATTTCCTTGATAGCAAGAGATTCTTGCCTGTCAACTTGTTAACAGTACATTGGTGAAACCGGAGCTCTGTCATTTTATCAGGACAGCTGCTGTAATAGTTTTTATGAGAGGAAGATTCATCTCTCTCTCAGCTCTACCAGTTACAATATAGTTCTACAAAGTGGTTGTGGTATTGAATGATATATATGTGTTTCAGTGAAATAATATCAGCCAGCATAAAAAAGGTAAAAAGGCTGCTCTATTACTTATTAGTATAAAAGTCTTGTAACTAATATATAGTTATATACTCACACACACACACACACGAGAGAGAGAGAGCAGGAGAGGGACTCGCTAACCATTTCATTAGATACACCTTGCTAGTATAGGGTTGGACCTCCTTTTGCCTTGAGAACTGCCTTAATTCTTTGTGGTATAAATTAATCAATGTGCTGGAAAAATTCCACAGAGATATTGACTTAATAGCATTACACAGTTGCTGCAGATTTGTCAGCTTTGCATATATGATGTTGATGTCCCTTTCCGTCACATGCTGAAGGTGCTCTATTGAATCGAAATCTGGTGAATGTGAAAACAATTTAAGTACAGTGAACTTGTTGTCATGCTGGAGAAACCAGTTTAAGGTGAATTAAGCTTTGTGACATAATGTGTTATCCTGCTGGAAGCAGCCATCAGAAAATGGGTGCACTGTGGTCATAAAAGCATGGACATGGCCAGCAACAATGCTCAAAACCTTGGCTCAAACTGTTTCAAGAAAATATCCCCCACACCATTACACCAAAACCACCAGCCTGAGCTGTTGATACAAGGCAGGATGGATCCCTGCTTCCATGTTGTTTATGCCAAATTCTGACACTACCATCCAAATGCCACAGCAGACATCGTCACTCATCAGACAAGGTAACATTTTTCAAATCTTTTATTGTCCAATTTTGGTGAGCCCATGCAAATTGTAGCCTCAGTTTCCTGTTCTTAGCTGACAGGAGTGGCACTGGGTGTGGTCTTCAGCAGCTGTAGCTCATTTGCTTCAAGGTTCAACATGTTGTGCTGTCTGCATACCTTGGTTGTAATGAGTGGTTATTAGAGTTAGTGTTGCAGTCTGGCCATTCTACTGTGATTTCTGGCATCGGAAAGGCATTTTGGCCCAGAGTGTCCTGGCATTACTTTAGCAAGCTCCCAGAGAAAGCCTCTACAAGCATGGGGAGAACTTGCAATCTCAACACAGAAGGGCCCTACCTGGGTTTGAAACCAGGACCCTCTTGCTGTGAGGCAATTGTGCTAACCACTGAGCCACCGTGCCATGCTGATTAAGTGGCCGGTCATCTACGTGTTGCATTTAGGTTGCTGCTGGAGTACTTTTCATTTTTTCACTTTACAGAGAAATTATTATTGCAGGTATCTATGCTGTATTATTTTTATGGTCACAAAATGAAGTCCTTGTTGATTGCTTTTATCTCAAATGTACTTCATAATTTTAGTTTCATTGGTCATCATCAACCTGAAGCAAAATGTGTTTTTTCATAAAAGTAATAATCTTGAAAAATCTTAATTTTGTTAGAGTGGCATTTCCATAACTCTTCCAGTAATAACCCAAGGATATTAGAATTATTACAGTGTACGAAGACTTAATATTTAAAACTTTCTGCTGTTTTAGTCTAATCTAATTCAGAATAATGCAGATAAAGTCAGAAGTAATTTTCTCTTAAAGCATGCATTATTCAGTGATAATACCTGCTAGTACAGTAGGTGATAAAATAGTAACTTGCCTTACAACTACACTGGAGAGGAGACAAGGATTTTGCTGCTGTAGCTGAATCACACATCAGAAAATGAAGTCCTGACACCAATTTTGACAGTGCTTTCTCCTGATCTCTGGTTTCTGTCTGTTTTTAATCCATAGAGAATAACTTTCCCCTCTAAATCTAAATTTTAAGCATCTCCTCTTTTTTTAATCTCATTGAACCAACAGGTTGACACACCAAAAACATGCATGAAATAGATGCTGGAGTATTCATAAATGTTAGTTTTAATGTACACATAGGTGGCACTGCAAATGCTGCACATCCCTCAGCTTAGTGTCAGCTTGATCAAATGCATCTCCTGCTCCACAGGGTCTCTGATCCAGCTGCCATCAGTAGAGCGAGGGAAACTAAGTAAAGTCCGTCTGGGGTCTCTTTCTCTGAAGAAGGAAGGGGAAAGGCAGTGTTTTCTCTTTACCAAACACTTCCTTGTCTGCACACGCAGCTCTGGAGGAAAACTACACCTTCTTAAAGTGAGAACATTGTTACCTTTGTAGTATAACTGTACCTCAGGAAATACATGTATTTACCTTTCAACCTATTTTCTCCTAAACTCTTGCAGCAAGGAGGTGTTTTGTCCCTAATTGACTGCACACTTATAGAGGAACCAGATGCTAATGATGAGGAGTGTAAGTATATTGCATCTATCAAGTACTGTGTCCATCCTGTCAACACATGCACAGCTTTTATTGGCTCATTTAGGTCTTTTACCACTCATTGAGGTTAATTAGGTGTCAGACGATAAGTGTCAATGACTTCGCTTTAATTATCAGATGCTCACGCCTTTAAATGTCAGGTTTTGATCTTTTAACATTACAGATCCATTATTTTTTCTTTCATTTTGCAATTAGGGTGACTGATGAACATCTTCACACAAAAAGTGTTGACTGTGTGTACACTTCATTTATACACCTAAGTCTCAAGTGGGCATAAAGGGAATATAGTGTGTCTGCTTAATTAACCCTCTGTGTGTGTGTGTGTGTGTGTGTGTGTGTGTGTGTGTGTGTGTGTGTGCGCGCACACAGCAGTGAGTCATAAAGGGAAAAAGACAAAGAGAAGTGAGTGAACCTTTGTTCGCTACCTGTGAAGTGGACCTTTATAGTCAGGGAGAATATTACACATCTGCTTTGCACATTATCTGCAATTTTTCAGTGTTTATGTGTGTGCAGCATGAGTGCATTTGTAACTTTTCAATCCTGCTTATTCTGTCAGCATTTGAGTATGGATGAGCATGATTACTTTGTGTGTGTGCGTGTGTGTGTGTGTGTGTGTGTGTGTGTGTGTGTGTATGTGTGTGCGTACACACACCTTAATGTGCAAACAGCTCCCTGGGGAAGACAACGAGTCCAACCAGCAGCACACTCACTTCCTCTCTCTCCATTCGCTCTCTCCATCTCCCTCCTACGACTTGTTCTCTCCATGTTATGAAAGTGACCCATGTGGGTGTTATTGAGAATGAGTGAGCGAGGATCTGCGTTCGAGTGTGTTTGTGTCTTGGCTGGTGTATGTGTGTGCCAGTCTTTATGTGTCTCTGCTAGCGAGGCCAGATTCATGTAATCAAGTGTATTGCCTCTAATATTTTAGATTAGGAGGTACTGGGGGCAGCACAAGTCAATGCAGCCCATGAAATCTGACACTAACTGCCAAAATTGAGTTAGGACAAAATGTAGGCCTTCTCAGCGCATTCATTGATTTGCCATTTTTAAATTTGATCTTTTGTCTTTGTGAGATGTGGCAAATTGTGTAAAAGCCCTCAGTGATCCCTGTGAGTGTTCAGGAGTGTGCAGAGACAGGTTCTAGTTTGGTGTGTGAGCGCAAGTGTGTGTCACCATCAGTCCACATCTCAGTCCATTAAGAGTGTGAGATATACTGTACTTCTGGCCACACTCCAACTGGAGAAGGACACAGACCGGTTTTGTAGATCCAGCAGATATGGCAAAGCTTTGGCAAAGTGTGTGAAAGAGAGTGCAAATTTGACCTTACAAGTGCTTTCTCTTTGAGCACATAAAGAAACAGTTTCAGGGTATATGATTCCTTCTGTCTTGTCTTCTTTCTCGCATATTTTTTCAGTAATTATTCAAGCATGTCTGAATGTGTAAAAGAGGTGGATGAATGCTCCCCTCCATTCTCCTAATGATCATTCATCAAGGTGAGAAAGAGATGGTACATTACAGTGCTTTTAGTCAGGGTGATAGAGTTTCTTACAGGTGACCACACTTACAGCTCAGTGCCCACTAAAGAGAGGTTGACTATAATGGCTTTATGTAAGAGAATAAATGTCTCCGTTTAATGTAAATTGAATCACAAAAGTTCCCATGTTGGAAAAATAGACACATAAGCTCTTTTTGTCTGAGTCTTCTGTGACTTCTGAAGGTTGCTCAAACTTTAATATCCACACAAAGTTGGGCAAAGCCAAAGTCCTTCTAGAATGTCTCTGGCAAAGCATGTTGTCAACCTGTGACCTTTGGGGTACTATTGATCTGTTTGCCTTCATTAACAAATGGCCAAAGTCAGACAGCAGAAGTGCAGTTCGCTCTTATAGGTTGAAGTATGAGAACTGACAACGACCTTCTTTGGGACCAATGTCGATTAGGAAATGTTAGAGCCCAAAGTGAATTGTTGCAGCTGACTGAGCTGGACCCAGGGTGAGGTGCCCATCTTAGTAATAGGCCTAAGTGGCAGAAGGTTGACCCGGAAGGGAAAGCTCATAATTTGAGATATGAAAATACACTTCAAAGAGGAACTGAACCCTTCATGCACCTCCTATGTAAGCTAAATATAGCTCAGGACATTGAACGTAGACTGTAACTTTGTCTCCCCTTTGATCTTTCATTCACCTTCACCTGCATCTTGGCAGTAATTCCACGCATATCAGTATGGTCCGCTCAACTCTGCAGCACATTATTTAAAAAAGAATCATGCTGGCGGCATGGTAATGGCAATAAGCACATTATTTTGAGGCTAAGAGTGCACAGTGTTTTTTTGAGTGAAGCAAATTTATTTTTTTTAGCAATGTTGCAGCATTGTTAAGACAGCAACCTGCGTAAAAGCCAAAGCCCTTCAATTCAGATATTTAGATTTTAAGACAGTGGGTTAAAAATGAATCACTTGAACATCTGTTGTTCGCAATCCTTTATTTTTGTTGCTATTTTGTGTAATTATTTACAGAACAAAATTAACTTTTGCACCAAAGCCAACACCTCTGTGCACCAGAGCCTGTTTTGTATATGAAGCATTTTCTGTAGTGACTGCAAGCAAACCTTTCACTCACTCTCCTACCTGTATCTAACATGATTACAGCATAAATACCAACACTCTGGTGGCCCAATGTCTTCACAACTCCTTTTAGTCAGCAGTTAAATCAGTGGTTGTGAGCATTTCTTACTTCAAGTAGGTCACAAGGGCCACACATCAGCTAATGGCTTAGCCTTCTAAACATCTAACTGGCTTCACACACAGGGCCTTTTTTATAAGTTGCTTAAATCTGCCCACAGTTGCTTCTGAATTTGCAAGCCATTTTGCAACCTACCTCCACCACAGTTAATGTCAGCTTTGTTGTCATTGATGTCTACTTTGTTGTGTATGGGGGTCTTGCTTTTTCTCTACCTTTTGACTACTCCCTTTAGGGGAAGCCACAGCGAATCATCTGCCTCCATCTCACCCTATCCCTTGCATCCTCTTCTGTAACACCAATCTCCCTCATGTCCTCATTCACTAAATCCATGAACCTTCTCTGTGAGCTTCCTTTCCTCCTCCTGCCTGGCGTTTCTATCTTCAACATCCTTTGTAGAATATATCCACTATCCCTCCACTGCACATGTAAAACCATCTCAGCCTTGCCTCTCTGACTTTATCTCCAAACCGCTCAACCTGAGCTGTCCCTGTGAGGTACTCATTTCTAATCCTACCCATCCTGGACACTCCCAACAAAATCTTAGTATCTTTAACCTTCCTGCCTCCAGCTCCACTTTCTGTCTTTTTGTTACTACCAAAGTCTCCAAACTACACATCATAGCAGGTCTCACTACCATCTTGTAAATCTGTCAAATATAAGTAACTGCAGATTTAAAAAATATCATCTTTTGACAACAGAAATCCTGAATGAAATCACAGCTGCAATTACCATGTAATTTGTACATGCACAAGTCTGAAAAGCAGGAAAAAGGCTTTTACTTCAGCCTCCCCTGCATATTGTTATTGGATATCTCTTCTCTGTGAAAACAATCATTGCTTGTATACATTACACACAGACTGAAAATACAGGCTTCAAAAGTAAAAATGAGAAATATCAGAAAAACAAAACTAGACATATTATCTCCTTACCTCTCCCACCATGCCATTCCAGGTTCCATTGATTTTCTTGCCATGTTTTCCATTTGTGACCAGGTAAAGGTCGTAGGTAAATTTCACTGACTTGGCAATCTTCTTCAGGATGTCAATGCAGAAACCCTTACAGCATCGCTTGATGTAGATCCCTGACTCTTTCGTATGATTACTGCATAGAAAGACAGATGGACAATTATTTAATTCAAAGTGTACATCTGTCTGAATAGGCATGAATCATTAATTGTAAAAGTGATTTGGTGTTTCTGGCACTGTCACACCAATGAAGTGTGAAATGATTCTACCTCAGGCTCTGCAAAGCTGCCGTGGGAAATTAACATCATTCACAAGAAAAATTTAGGCAGTTGCCAGGCATTTCTACTTTGGTTAATTCTGCAGTAGGTGGATCTGTGAGCCATTGTGGCAGATGGCAGAAAAAAATATGTGTAAAAATTCACACTAATCTAACCTTTTACTCAATGGGAATTTGTTTTTGTCTTGTAATGCATTCTTAATCTTGATTCTCAGGCATTTTAGCATGAATGCATTCCATATTCTGACAGAGACTTGATACAGGTGAGATTTGAGCCTCACACTGTTTTGATCTGTTTGCGGCACGGTACGGTATTCCTCATACAGGTCCCACTAAGAGGATCCACGTCTTCCACAATGACGAAGGGAGCCTCCTCCAATGTCACGATGGACAGGTGGTCATCCTCTCTGCTTGCTGCTCCCCCGTACAGTTCATAGCGAGGCCACACATGGTACTTCATGGATAGGGAACCATTCTCCCATTTACCCACCTGCAGATACATACAGAAAATAAAAGATGTTCAGTCTGCCTCTACTGTAATAGCATACACCAATTAAGGTTTTATTCCTTTATGCATTCTTTAATATAAATATTTTTTAAACCTTTTCCCCCAATTACTTAATTGCAATAAAGACTCATGGTCTTTATTTAAAATGGTTTGTAATTGAGCCTGGAAGTGCTGAATAAAACAGTAAAACACATCACTTGGCAGGAATCAAATTCAAGAATTTGCACTGCAGTAACTCCAGTCCATAAAAACATAACTGTAGCTCTGCAAGAGTTTGCATGCTTTTTAAGCAACAACTCAATATAATTTGGGATTTTACAGCTTAATTTTCTTTTTACTGAATTATTTTGGGATTAGTGCCTCTATCAATGATATGTGAACAAGACAATTTTATTACTTGATAATAACAAAGAAGGTTAGAGGAGAGGAGAGGAGAGGAGAGGAGAGGACTGGGACCCAGAATGGAGAATGAGAGCAAGGTTATTCTGAAGGACGAGACTGAAACAGAGGTAAAGAGCAGAATTCAGATCGAGATGCCTGGTAGAGAAACGCAGAGAAGGAGGAGTGGATGGAGCGATCAAATGAAGAAAAAAGAGATGAGAAGCAGTTAATTTTGCAGAGAGAATGGGAGAGTCTAAAGTAAGAAAAAGAGCCAAGTGAGTGTCTGTGTGACAGAGAAAGAAAACCAGAGATGGAGCTCATTCAAATGCAAAATACTGGCTCTTATGTAGAGGAGTGTCCAGCTGTATGTCTGGAGGGCCCTCTAGCCCTTGTGGCTCTACTCCACTGAATAAGCATCATCAATTAGTCGATTTTCCCCGGATGGCTCTCACATAAAACCATACCTGGAGACTATGCCTGTGCCCTTTCCTCTGGTTGTGCCAAGTAGGCCACTTTTATCAGCGGAAAGACGGGGGTGGAAGTTGGAATGGATCATCAGCTAATTGGACACGGTATAATGGGAAGCAGGGGAGGACAGGGATCTGTGGTGTGAGTATGTAAGGTTAGATCTGCACACTCATTAAATATGTAAATGTGCTCAAACACATTGCACTCCGGGGAGCACAAACTTGGCAAAGCTGCCTGGAGTGGACAAACTAAGGCTGTGTATCCCTGGGGCACAATGCAGCCTTCTTCTATCCGGACAAAAAAAAAGGGATGAGCTGGAGTAAGTGACACAGACAGACGGAGAATGAAAGAGCAAGTAAGCGGGACAACTAGGTGGGGTAGATGGGACGAAAAGGGTTAAATTCAGGTAGGCAGGGCATAAACGAGACTGGACACTACAGAGTCTTCCCACTACTTCAAAGGTGCAGTGGAAGGATGGTTGTAGGAGCTGGAACTCATTAGGATCCAAGAAATGTGGTTCAGCTGGAAGTCAAGCTAAGAATTAAACATGAGTGAAGGAGAGGGAGGAGGAGGAGGAGGTAGGGGAAGAGATGGGTTGGTGCAGGCTACAAGGGGAGAATGGGATAGAAAGGAGCAAGAGCGGG
>VUQH01020356.1:1911-19989 GCA_015106775.1 Etroplus canarensis | reverse complement strand
TTAAATACATAATTCCATATGTGTTCATTTTGATGGCTTCAGTGAGAGTCTACAATGTAAATAGTTATGAAAATAAAGAAAAATCATTAAACGAGAAGGTGTGTCCAAACTTTTGACTAGTAGTGTATATAATATACAATATTATAATCAAATCAAATTATTTACTTTTTTGCCCTAAATTGTGTGCCCTTTTTAATGTAGTGTGAAAACTTCTAATGAATTTTGGAGTAATATATAGTTGTTCAATTTTCTCTCATAGTTTCCACTGGTTTTATCATAGTGGTTGAGGGGTGAGGAAAGACTGACAAACATACATAGCTACATTTATAGTTATCCTCAATTTCCTCACATTTAAAAAGTAGACTACATTAAAAACAAATTATTTTTTTCCTTATTTTGCTTTTTAAATACCCTGCGGACGACTTCTCACAGAACAAGCTCATGCTTTTTTTAAACACAGTTTTGAAAAGTTAGAATTACTCCAGCTAACCTGCTGATCCCAGTTTGGTTAATTGCTTTCTGGAGGAGCTGCTACATCTACTTTGAATGTCACAAGCTAGTAAAATTACTGTCCGTAATTCAGCAGTCTATTGTTTTCACTGTCAGGCTCTCCTACAAGTGATGGCCCTGCTATGCCAGAGCAGGTGTGCTTGCAGCAATCTTTCTCTAGTTCACTGTTTTATTGCTGGCTTTGTGTTGCACAGCTGGAACATTAGAAGGCTATAGAAAAAAATACAAATCTTTAAGTTACCTTTCTAACATCTGTGTACCATTTATGTCTTGCTATACCTTTACATTTTTTCAGCAGAAAGGAAAGAAATCTCATTCCTCTCACAGAAACTTAATGTCTTATGCTTACACCAGTAGTGCAGCTTTGATTGGTAGGAGTCTGTTTTCTGTTTATGTACAGGATTATATGACTACTTGCCTCCAACAGGGCTTTGATTCAAATAAAAATTGCTCATTGAGCACATGAGCCAATGTTTTTTGTTCCTAGTGTATTTCTGTATGGTACAAACAAACACAAGAATAGGAAAAACACATTATTAGTGTGTTTTCCCTACATGCTTTTAGCAGCAGTGCACTACAGGCAAGAGTGGTATCAACCTTTCCATCTAACTTTGCAAGATAGGAAAATGATGTATGTCCTAAAATGTGAAATGCTTTTATTAAGTATTCGACTGTGCTTTTGTATGTATTTCCATATATATATTTATTTATACCTAATGGAACAGCTGAAACCCAAACAATTTCCCCTTGGGAATAATAAACGATTGTGATTCTTTTCTCATGGCATATATACTATCCCTCCTCTGTGCATGCCCAAACCATCTCAGCCTTGCCTCTCTGACTTTGTCTCCAAACTTCTCAATCTGAGCTGTCCCTCTGATGTACTCATTTCTAATCCTGTCCATCTTGGTCACTCCCACCAAAACTATCTGCATCTTTAAGTCTGCCACCTCCTGCTCTGTTTCCTGTCTTTTTGTCAGTCTTGTCAAGCCATATGTCAGGGCAGGTGTTATGACACTCCTCTCCATTCAATCCACCCTGCCTATAGTCTTTTCATCATCTCTTTTGTGTTCTATCTGTTGCTTTGGATGGTTGACTTCAGGTATTTAAACTCGTCCACATTCACTACCATTACTCCTTGCATCTTCACCATTCTACCTGCCTTACTCTCATTTACATATACACACGTATTCTGTCTTGCTTCTACTGACTTTCAATCATTCTGCTAACTTTCCACTGCATACCTCCACATCTCCATCATTTACATATTTGATTAAATAACATTGTTAGTTGCAACTTGTGCTTACACTGCGTAAGGAAAAGTACCACACATCTTCAAACAAATACAAGCTTTTGTGTGAGAGGTGGCCATTTAACTCTGAAGTGAAACTTTAGATCCATCTACCTATTGAAAAGTATTTAACTTAGCTTTGACAAAGACAATAGTAGTAATACAGGGCACATATTCATTGTACGTAGTCAATGTATATGGTAAACTGATTTTTACAAGCCAAGCTTATTCAGGTTGGTTGTTTAATTAAAAATAAGTTAATAACAAAGTGCTTTGCTTCCTTTTTCACTTTTTTAAACTATAATTTGTTATTTTTCATAAACTCAGGTGTGGGATGCATTTGCTTGTTAAATGTGGAGGATTATAATAACTAACAGTGAATTTTTAAGAATAGTCAGTAGACATACATCTGTGCTGTGAAGGAATTGGCTTGTTGACAACGTAGCCAAACCTCTGAATGACTGAACCAAAAAGCACCCAGAGCTTTGTTCTTTCATGCTATACTAAAAGCTTTGTTCAAAAATAGATTCTGTTAATCCCTGATTTTCACTGTGTTGAAATGATTGGCTATTTCCTCCAATCATTCCAAGCTAGCGAGATTGCCTCTAAACTCTCAAGACATGCTTACTGCTATATTTTCAACAAAAAATGCAGTTGGTTTGCATTTTAGCACTTGTATTGTGTGTATATTCAATTGTTATGAAATAACTTGCCTCCTCTTTCCATCTGAAGGGGTCCTGTGCTTAAATTAAGAACAAGGAAAGCATTTTCTTCCATCAAATGGGTCCCATCAAAAGCATGTCAGTGAAAAAACCCATTATGTTTGCCTTTAGGCACTTTCCTATTTGACACCATTCTCTTTAATGGGGTTATTCAATAAACCTTACGGCCATCTTTAACTAATTGCGTGTTTCATAAACTGATAAGGAAAATTCTAACAGGTTACAGGCTGCAGCCCATACATCTTATTTAGATCTCCCCCCTTCTGTAACCATCCAATTTAGGAGCTTAGCTGACTTTACTTCTTATCAGCCATTTTACCCTCAGCAGAAATTACATACTCTATAAACTTTTTTTTGACTTGAGCTAGATTTAGTGTATACATTATACTTCAGTGCTCTGATCTCAGTCATAAGGATGATGAAAAGAATAAGTCACAAAATCACTTTAGTGTTGAGTTTCTTGTTGGTGGTGGATGAGGTGGCTATGTTGTATCTAGTGCACATTCATCAGTCCATCCCTGCAAACCCCACAGAGTACAGTATTGTGTGTTTATATATGCTTATTTGCCATTGGCTCATTTGCGCGTATGCAATGTCAGTAATGAGCAGCCAGAATTGGTGAGGCATAATAATGCTCAAGGAATGGATGAGATGGATTCTCTGCTGGGTGTTTCACTTTTACAATTATTATCCTGGTTGCCATGATTCTAAAGTCCTGGAAAGTGCAGCATTTACATGGGCTTAATGAACCTGTTTGCTTAGACATGCATTCTCCTGCTATTTCCCTTCACTACTGGGACATGGGTGGGGAAGAATCAGACCCAAATCCATATTTTAATTGGCTTTAGATAATATCATGATGGTTAATATGTTTGTGTGCCAATTTTGGAGCAGTGCCACAGCTTCTGCACATGTTTCATTGACTTGATACAAATGATTGGATGTGGTAAGCAAGAGGAGCAATCTTCCCCAGGAATTTTGATTGGTGCTGTCGTTAATGAGATTAAGAGGAAGAATAACAATCGATCAGGAGGTTGCTGAATGAAACCAGATTGTTATGTGTGTGCTGCTGTGCTTAGATGTTTTGCGTGTGTGTGTGTGTGTGTGTGTTTTAATGAGATGTAAGATCATTGTTACTAATGAAAAACTTATTCAGTATTTTTCTCCTCCTTTCTGCCATTACAATTTTTCCTTAATTCAGACACGTCTGGTATGTCTGGTAGACATTTCCAGACAATATGAGCAATTTCATCACAACAGTTCCCTCATTAACTCCAACTAAATATGCTTAACAAGGTCATTTAGTAACAGGCAACTGTCATAAAAAATGACTGGGTAGGCTTTAGGTTAAGCCCACAAACACATGCAAAACACAATTATATAATGTAGCTTTGAGTTTGACTTTTTTTAACACCGGCCAGCTATTGATGTGTCTCAAAGTAATTTTATTTGCCATTTTACGCTAGTTACCTTGTCTATAAAATATAAAAATTAAAAAAAGGGTCTGTGTCTGTACAATGTGGACCATTATCCTAATTGTATCAGATGTGATTTATCCTTAAGTTTATTAAACGTGTCAGCATCAGTAAGTTCACAGTATTTTTTAGCATTCTGACAGAAGTATTATTTAAATTTTGGATAAAATCTGGTCATTCATGTTTACTGTGCATGGACATAGAGAAACTTTCACTTTGCTGCATGAGTGGTTTGAGAATTTTCTATGGACATCTTTCTGGTCAGTTTGATAAGCTGGAGTCCACCAGAAAATTAAATCCTGTGTAAATGTAAAGGTAACTGGAATATTTATTCCAAATCATTCCAGTGGTTATTCTGGTGTCCATATCAGACATTCTAATGTAGCCATGTGACAAAAAGAAAGTACACCCTAATTCAATTCTAAGGTTTTACGCATCAGAACATTATCAAAAAAAAAAAAAAGGCAACAACCAAAAAAAACCCCAAAACATCTGGTCCATGTCTCAAAAATTTGGTAACTACTGCTTCAGATGAACAAGAACATATGACATAATACACCGTCTCATCATTTAGGTAACAAATCTATTGCTGAGGCAAGCGTCCAGCATCTCATGAATCATAAATCATTAATTGCATAGTTATTACCGTTGCACACTAAGATATAAATGAATTAAATATAGAAATGTCAAAGTTGAAATTAGCATAAAAATCCAAATTTAGACAATGCAATATACCATATATAAAGATAAGGCAAGTGAAAATTTGCAGTGATCGTAAATCTGGGGGCAGAAAAAGAAGAATAAATATTATATTCCATTGCTAAACAATTTGAAGTCCATCATTCTGCAGTAAGACAGATTACTTACAAGCAGAAAACATTCTAGATATTTGCCAGTCATCCCAGGAGTTGACCTTCCAGCCAACTCACTCCTAAGTCAGACCGTGCAATGTTCAGAGAAATTCCAAAAACTCCAAGCGCTACCTCTCAGACTCTGCAGGATTATCAACTGTTAAAGTTTATGAAAGTGCTATTAGAAGAAGGAACAAATGTGGCTTCTTTGGAAGTGTTCCCAACAGAAAGCCTCCTCTCTCTAAAAAGGGCATGGGAGTGCACCTTAGCTTTGCAAAGTTGCATCTGAACAAACCACATGACTTGTGGAACAGTGTCCTTTGGACAGATGAGACCAAAGTGCAAATACTTGGCTATAATGCACAGTGCCATATTTGGTGAAAACCAAACAATGCATATCAGCACAAACACCTCATGCCAGCTCTCAAAGACAACTGTGGAGGAGTAATTATTTGGCCTTGTTTTTCAGCCACAGGACCTGGGCACTTTGAATTCATTGAGTTGACAATGAACTCCTCTGTATACCAAAGTATTCAAGAGTCAAATGTGAGGATATCTGTCTAATGGCTAAAGCTTGGGAACTGGGTCATGCAAGAGGACAATGATCCTAAGCACACCAGCAAATCTACAACATCATGACTGAAAAAGAAAAGAATCAAGGTGTTGTAATGATTCAGTAAAAGCCCAGACCTCAACCCAACTGAAATACTACGGCAGAACATGAAGAGAGCTGTGCACACACAAATGCCCGCAGTCGTCAGTCAACTGAAGCAACATTGTAAAGATGATTGTGCCAGAATTCCTGGCTTCATTTTTGTTAACAAAATAATGACACACTGGAATATGTTGTGTGTTGTTTTAAACCTGAGGTTAGTTTTAAAAAATGCCCAAACCTGGTGAGGACCAGAATATTTTTATGATGTCCTGATAAATAAAAATTGAGAACCTAAAAAGAGTGTACTTTCTTTTTAAATCACTGTATAACATAGCAAAGTTAACCACCCAGACTCAACTTCCATACATTGTTCTGTTTGACCACATTGTAATTGCAATTTAATGTATGCCGAACAAATAAAACAAAACAATACAGGAAAAGCCAAAGTTTAGTTACCCTGTTATTTCCCTTCATGAGAGGCCCCATTTATCTCATCGAGGGAAAAAGAGAATATAGACTCTTGGTTTATATAGCACCCAGACTCTCATCATTGCTTTCACCCTTTGAAGTCAATGTAGTTGGCAAGTAAACAAAAAGAAAACTCAACGAGGAAGCAGAGAACTTAAAAATTGTCTTCCGTCCATCATTTAACTTAAATTGTTTGGTCTAGCTTACCTTGCACGCACCGCCCAGAGCTTTGGATTGTTTTACTACCTCTTTAAAACTGTATACCAGTGTTGACACTCCTGAAGGAATTGGATTGTTTTTCACCCTGCTGACCACCACTTCAGTAACTTAAGTGCAACAGACTTTGTGCCCAGGTGAAGTGAGATAAATAAGTGCCTCTCCAGCCCATGTTGTGCCCCCTGTTGGCTGTCATCAGGAAGTAATGGTTTGCTGACTCCTTTTCAGACTCATCCCTTTCTCTCTGTCCTCAAGTCAACCTAGCTTGAACCCACACACACCAGTGAGGCATATTGATATCTTTAATTAATGTAATAGTGTTTTACTTTTACTAATGACTTCTTATAGAGACCTTACAGTGATTAAAGCAATGGATGGAGTATTTGCTCTATCAATAAAATTACTTACTCAAATCACTGTTATGAATCAGAGACCTTGTCCATGGGACGAACCCTAAGCTGAACATAATCCTTGCCAAATGGACTGGCGATTAGCTTAACTAAGGACTTTTTGGTCCCTGCCAATGCACAGGCTCTGCATTTTAAGCAGAGGAGCATTCACTGAATTTCTGTATTCATCCAGCCTTCTGCCACCTCCTTCTATGAAAACAGGCTTACATGCATGCATATACTTACACAAAGAAATGTTTGAATACCTGAAATTTTAATATTCACAACGATGCTGTTCAGTAATGAAAGTTTGGTACAATGCCGAAGTATTTCCTTGCTTGTGTCACAGTAATGAACAGACTTAAGCTAAAGGCTTCAGGCATTCCTTTAACCACCACTTTTCTGTGCTTTATAACAGTGATAGTAGCAGGGGTCTTGAATAAAGTGTTTACTAATATTTTGTGGTAAAAGAAAGAGGTTTAAACTGTACATGATGCACAACCTAGTTCTTTCACCCACTAGCAGGGAACTTTGTGTATATGCTATAAGATGGATAGAAAAAACACTGTCCCTATAGCCAGCAAGTAAGCACAAATAGGCCATGTAAAATATGGCTACATCCAAAGGGACCTCTCCTCTGCTCCATGTATTTATTCCAATATTTGCAGATGACTGAAACCAGTTAAGTGCTGTGGCAATTGCTTATTTCCCTTTGTCAGAGTGATGAATGTGGTTGCACCTATCTGGCTGTGCAGGGGTTCCAAAGTCCTCTGACAATGAAGGATTGTCCATTTGTGCCATGGACAGAGCACATCAAAAAAAGGTGGATAAAGCCCTGCAGGAAAGCAATAACAAAAACACTCGCTTGTTATTGTCATTGTTTATGATGGAGTGATTTTTTTTTTTAGCATAGT
Organism: Etroplus canarensis; assembly: GCA_015106775.1. Lineage (NCBI taxonomy): Eukaryota > Metazoa > Chordata > Actinopteri > Cichliformes > Cichlidae > Etroplus > Etroplus canarensis. The sequence goes on along the minus strand of VUQH01020356.1, from coordinate 12,498 downwards.
CATGTGCATACATTGAAGAGCTGACTCCACCTGACATTAGAGCTGATAGGTACACAAATATCTGTAAGGATTCAGTTAATATGATGTATGTCAACAGACCGTGCAGTAAATAACTGACTGTCGTATCCAGCTGAAGTGCTTTAGATAGTTTTTGGCACTTACTACTACAGTATGTTTATCATTTATGCTTTTAGAATAATAACAAGACTATCCAACAAGACAATCACTCTCGCATGCCAACAGTAAGGGCTTAATAGAAACCTGAAAGAAAATATGATCTCTAGCAAGACATTGTTGCTACTATTATTTTACTAGTATTTTGTTACTAATGCAGTCATTTGAATTTTGAAACATTACGTAATATCATTTAAGCCTTTTGCTATGTAAGAATATTGGCATTCAAATTGTGGAAAATGTTGATGTTTGCCTTTGTGTTAAAAAGGCTCAGACGCTGTTTCACCTCAGCTGTTATTGCCTGTAAAGATGCCAGTGCTTGCTTGGCAACCAGCATCAGTGTGCATTAGTTTCTAGAAAACTGCACAACCTACTCTGATCCACTATAATGTAAATGCTCACAAATGGACTGTAATAGACAATTTCGTTTTTTCCTCAGTGCAGTTTTACTAAATGTACCTGGAATGCTGTTGACCGGTCACCAAATTGTTCCCTGATTAAATGTGAAGTCATTATCATTCATAATGTATCACAGTCTATATCAGTGGTTTGGAGAATTACTACTTAGATTTATCTACATGACAAAGACTTAGAAAACAAAGAGGGAAATAAAGATTTATTGCTCATTTGGTGTGACCAGGTCTTCCTCATACAGAAATAATCTTTCAGGCTGTGGATGTAAAATTTCAAATACAGATTCATCCTTTACTTTTATTTTGGAAATACTTCATAATGAGATGAAAAGAGTCATGTGTATGCCAGTGTGTGATAGTCGCCATTCTGAAGTTTATTCTTATACAGAGAGTTTTCTGTATAACACCCTCTAGTATAGGGAACACAGTGAGCTTCTGAATTGTCAACAAGCAGCCATGCTCTCTTTGAGGCCTTTTGTAGAGGCAGAACAGAAGACATGAAATACAAGACAGTCAGGTCATCATGCTCCAAAAGAGTATATTGGGCCTTTCTTTTTTCCAGCCTCCTCTAAATATTGAAAAGTCACGACAAAACAGGGGTAAACTCCAAAATATCTGTAACATTGTGTCATGGTTGGCTGCAGAGTGTGGAGGAAGGGCAGACCTAAATGCAGACTCCCAAGGCAGACAGGATAAAACAGAAAGCAAGGCATGTTAAGTGTGGCTGATCAAGTCCTTCATAAAAGGCACATAGACTAAAATCCATAAAACTCAAAGATTAGAAAACTTAAAATATGACACATAGAACATGTTTTTCAGGGAAATGCACAGCTAGAGAGAAAGATATATGACGCAACACCAAGCAACAAAATGACAGTACTAAATATACACAGACTAATGACAAATGAGAAACAGGAGGGATCACAGGTGGCAACAATCAAGGAATGACAACAGGAAGTAAAACTGAACACAATACATAAGACATAAATGGCTACCAAAATAAAACGGGAAGTAAAAAGCATTCTTAGCTGAGGATGGAGACACGAGACAAAACAAATGAACAAGAACCCAGGAGGAAAACACTGAGGAGACACAGAAGGAACTAATAAATGACAAACACAAATAGAGGAACTAGAACAAAAGCTCCAAAATCCTAACTGAAGGATTACAATAAACAGTATTAAAATGAATACTGAAATCATTATCAAAATTATAAAACTTGAACACAAAACCCAACAAACATGACACCATTGTTGTCCTTATTTATTTTTATATAGTTTGGTTCATTTTTGTATTTTCAGTAAGTAAGCAGAAGTCTATTTCTGTGTTTCTGAATGAAGGTACAACTGTGGTCAGTCCAAAATGTATGATATGTGTTGTCCTTGGTTGATACTACCATTTAAGGAAGAAAAGGCAACATTTTAAAAGTAGGAGGGGAAGTGGATGTTTTGTGAAACAGAATAATTTTATTTATTACAAAGAAAATACATTGTATCTATTTCAAGCTGGTGACACAGACTTATTATGGCAGATGTATGCTTAACTGCACTAAAAGATGTTTTTTTTTTTATTGTCAGGTTTGAATGTTTCATCCATTGCTGTTGATGTAGTTCAGCAGGTAATGCAGATAATAGTGGAAGTTGGAATGTTCAAAATGTGAGCAGCAGTTCAAGTTCTATCCGTACCATGTCCATAGAGAAACAAGTCTTCAAAAACAGCCTTTGCAATAATGTCAAACTGTCTGAACTGAATGAATTTTTCACTTAAAAGGAAACTAATTACTCTGCATTCATTTACCAAGTGTATGCCCTGCATTTGCCCTGTTTCTTTTTCTTTTATGTTCTTTCAAGGAATAGACTAAGCATTAAAATTTCAAGGTACTCCCTTACTATTCATTTTTTCTGAAATGCAATATTTAGTTTATGCATTAAACACCACAACAAACACAAAGTAAATGACCAGCCCTTTGATTTTACCCATAGTATTTAAAAAAAGCAATGATTAAGAAGTAATTTCCCCCCAGGGATTAATAAAGTATTCTGATTCTGATTCTGATTGATTTAAAAACACAGAAGAAACAAGAAGAGTCTAACAATGCCCATGACACAGGCTTACCTTGAAGTTTGGCGTTGATAATTGTCACCCAAAAACTCAGAATGGCACCATTTTAAAGCGGTAATTTGCATTGACTTTTTAAAGCACAGTATGCATAGCCTTCCTTGTCATCTCAAGAGTCCTCACACAGTCTAGACATTAAACAAACACACTTGTTTTTGGTTTGATTTAACTTGGGGTTTATTGAGCACTGTAAACTCATCTCTAAGCCCCAGTGGTCCCAAGCTAACAGGCGATGAGTGGCTTTACCCCACATCCAGCCTTGACCTATCCCTCTGACTCCACTTCCCCTGCTCTCCCTGGCGCACTGCCAAGCCTGACCTGTCACTTTGGTGGTGAGTGGTGTGGGTAAACTGTTCGGCAGCAGAATACTGAACTAAGCACATACGGATGAAAGGAATCACCACACACACACACACACACACACACCTATATACACACACCTACATGCACACACACGCACATACATACACACACACACACACACCCAGGCTTCAAAGCACAAACAAACAAGGTTGAGGAGGAGACCAGAATAAGGATCATTCCATTTATAAAGGAAAGTATTTTTACATTAATTATGTTGGGTTTTTTTTGCTCTGGTTTTTATTTTGATCCATCCTTGGAGTTGATTATAAAATTAACCCATTTTACATCTTATTGTTTCTCAAACAGCACAGAGTCAGCTAAATTTTTTTATGCCATTAGATGCACCCGTCAAGATGATGTGTTCACCTGGCATTCTAGCTTGTGTTTGTACACTATATCAGTATGTGTTTGAACAAGTAAATATACAAGCTAGAGCACAATTACTTGAGAACGGAGAGAGTAAAGGTTGACAGACTTGTGGGGGATTAGGAGGACCTGGGCACAGATGGTAGTGGGAGGAAGATGTCCCGGCTGAGCTGTTTAGGGTAGTCCCTGCCAGCCCAGAAAAGGCAACAGAAGTACACAGAGCAAACAGGCTACCTCAGAACGGGTTGCTAGATTTGGGAAAGCAGATGCTAAAAAAGGCATTCCATGTGCAAAAATGTCACCAAAAACCACTAAGAGGAAGGAAAACAGCAGCCATCTTGCAGTCATTTCTGTTGCAGTCTAATCTAATGGATTTGCTTGTGTTTGTCCCCAATAACTGAGAAAAAAAATAAAATAATCATTTTAAAAAAAAAGAAACAAGGGCATCTCTTACATACAACACTTAAGGCCATTTTGCGATAATGGCCTTCTATAGAAATGCATAAAAATGTAAAATGATTGTTGAGTTTTCCCTGTGGACTCATAGCCTTGATAATATTAACAAATAAACTCAAATATAAAAATTTTGTGTGGTGTGTCAGAGCGCTGAAAATGTGCATGTACTATAAACATCTGGATTACATCAGCCATCTTTTATGATCATCAATGGTCAAACAAAGTGGACCATATTACAAGCTCTCACTGTCACTTCTGATTTTTACAATACTGTTAGCTTTTATTTGGTCCACTTCTTTACCAATTGTTTTGATTGACTACATTTTTACTTCTTAAATGCCGAGATTTTCTGGTTTCTTGCCATACTTTTTGATAGCATCTCTTGTCTGATATTTTCTGCTGACTTCTTTTCAAATATTGGCTTTGCTTGGAAGTCTCTGATTTGTATAACCCTTTATTTGATCAAGAAGTGGTGAGACAGGAGACAGTGCGAATAACTGTCCAATAGTAAATAAACCATAGAAGGTGTCTGGCCAGGTAAAGTCGATATGTGGGAAACATCAGTAACTGTTACTGTATGCATGGATTTGTGATGATGTAAAAATGGCTATTATTCTTTTGGGCAGTACTGAATATACAGCGAAAGCAACTATTTGAATTAATAAAAACTGAATTTTGGTGTTACAATGTGCTGAATATATTTTCTTTGTCTGTTCTCACAGTTCATTATGCCAAATAACAGATTGGTAAAGAACTTCAATAGCTTGATCAATGGTAAAAGAATAAATGGCCTCAGTCACGGAGGGGAGGCTCAATAGTACAAAATACTAAATGATCTGGTGTGCTGTTTTCTGTCTGTACATAATGCCATATTTGAAATTAAATGACGCATAATTAAAAGGCTTCCAGGGCCAAAGCAATATAACACCATGAACTCCAGTGTGCTTGTCTGGGGTTTGTCAGCCACCCACTGCTTGCTCCTGTTTGATCTCTGGGTCTTTAATACACAGCAGAAATGCAGTTGTCTGCCATATTTGCATTATTCTCTTCCCCCAGCTATCACATATAATCCCCCTCCCTTCTTTCCATAGGAGAGACACAGGCACTTATTCATAGTGAATGTCAATTTTCAGACAGTCATTACAGGCTCACAATTGGCACATTAATAGGAACTGCAAAAACTTGCTGCTGTGAATGCCTCTCATTGTTTTTTGTTGGACAGCAGTTACAGTAAGTTTCGTGAGACTTTTGTTGATGAAATTTCTTGGAAGGTGCTAAATGTTCAGTTCTTCTTAATGCTGGAACCACAGGAAGTGTCCAGTGTTGAACCAGTGGCTTTGAAGGACAAGGTAATTTGATCTGGGAGATGCATTATTGGTGGTCTGTGCAACCACTAACAATTCTAGGCATGACAGGCACAATGGAGTGCTTTTTAGTAAGGCATTTTATAGATAGTGCCACACTGAGATTCCTACATGGCTGTCTGTCAGGGCACCATAAGTATGCATTAAAAATAAAAGACAAAGTGAAAATCCTTGTTTGTAATGGTCGCTCTTCTCTCTGTTTGAGACTTCAAAGTAGTTTTAGCTTGTTTCCTTCCAAATTGACACATATGACATTTGTAAAGGGCCCATTGTTTCAGACTAAAGTCAAGCTCAACGGGCCCTTCTTTATCCCACTGACTTTACCAAGCCTGTTGCCTTAACTGTAGTTTTGCTTGATAGACTCTAGGGACAGTGACTGTCTCACTCATCCATTTATGTGACTTCAATGCTTTTTGAAGATGTATTTGACCACCTTAAGAGAGTCCTAGTTCCTTGTGCAAGTTAATGTTGTGAAAGGGGAATTTATTTTAGTTTTGTAAACCTAAACAAGTTATTTTCTGTGCCTGAACCTAACCCAGCAGGAAATGAGGCCAAACTAATATTTTTTTCAACTGTTAATGTAGTGAAAATAACTTGCTTAACTTTATTAGGCCCAACGCTGACACAAGCTCATATCAGTCTGCACTGTTTGAAGAAATTCAGCCTAAGGCATAGTAACAGTACTGCCAACTAGGGTTTTGGAGGTATAATTGGAAAACCAGACAGAGATCTAAAACATGTTAGATCAGGTGTGTCAAACTCGTTTTACATTGTGGGCCATGTAAACACACCTAACTTAATCTTTCTTTCAGGGTAAACAAGTTTAACTACACATTTACTTTAATCAGCATACTTGTAATTTTAAAGCATATTAGTAGCTTTTAAGCAGCACAGTGGCTCAGTGGTCAGCACTGTTGCGTCACAGCAAGAGGGTCCTGGGTTCAAACCCAGGTAGGGTCCTTCTGTGTGGAGTTTGCATGTTCTCCCCATGTAGGTTTTCTCCAGGAGCTCCAGTTTCTTCTGCCATTGTAAAACATATTAGGGTAATGCTGTCTATCAGCCCAGTTATAGCAAAGTGAATGTTTACAGTAGAGATTTTTCACCCTTTGGTGAGCTAGTGAAAAATTTCTTAATTGAACTATTGTCATTGCCCTTAAGGAATTCCCTTGTTAGGTAGTGATGGCAAAAAAGTTTGCCTGTCACAAAGTAAGTCACAGTTCTGTATCTATCACTTTCGCGGACCTATTATACTTTGAATCCTTTAAAAAGGATTGCGTGTTGTTGGTGAGGTGCTGTTGCAATGTAGGCATTTTGGCTACTTTAGTCTGCATTGCTCTAAAACATATTTAGCATATGGGCCTTGTGGTGTCTATGGACTTGCCTTGTCTGTTCCACTTCTGATTTTTCAACAAGCAGAGGACAGTTGTCAGGAGCACTTGTACTGAAGTTGTAGCCATGCCTCTTGTTTTGCCACCATGAAGGGTACAGGATTGGTACGCCCACTATGCCTACACTAAGTGCTCGCAGAATGCTACATACACACTGCTGAGGAATTAAAAGCGTTTTTAAAATAAATTATGTAAGGTAGAACTGGCATGGTATTGTAATACTTTTTTAGTTTTTGGTGTGCTGTGCAGTGTAATAAACAACAAAAACATGCAGTGTTAGACAATTGATACCAGATACATTGATAGTTCAATAATATTGTTCAGATCATATTGTGTTTAAAACATTAAAAAAAATCTTCTTAAAATCAAAAATGCTTCTGTAGGTGAGGTATTCATTGTTCTAAAAGTCCGGTAGTCTGCTTTGTGACAGATACTTGAACCAAAGTAAGATAACTGAAGTCATTCAAAAGTTTGTCTTTAGCCAGCAGCAGCCTTAAAAATTCAGAAAAGAATCTCCTAAGTGTTTATTGTAATTCATTTTGAATGGAAATTCAAATGCGGGTAAAGATTTTGGATATTTTGTCATATTGTTGAATTTAAGAAAATGGCACCATTTAGGAATAGGTTCTGTAGTAGTAGTAGTATGTTATGGAGTTGTTATTTTTTGTTATAGAGTAATCTTTATGTTTTGTTATCATTCAGTGGTACCGATTTCGTAGTCCATTAGCGTACTTGAAGAAGAGGTATCTGACTGTGATATTGAATAACTGCAAAATTTGCCTTAGAAAATAGATTCCCACACAAAATACCATTTGTTTAACAGACAGCAGACTGGTTAAATGTTTGATCATGCTTTGTCTGGCTTGGTTTTCAATGTGACATTTAACAGCATTCATGTGTGCACTGGACTCAGTTTTGATGTGAATATATTACATAGAGCACATTCACATACTTATAAGGAGGAATTGTCTGGGGTGGAAAACACCCTCATTATATCCCTGCAAAGGCTACTATCTGTCCTTTCAGCATTCCAGCTCTCAGCTTTTATTCAATTGCTGATTTGTAAACACCATTCATTTTTTACTTAAAGTTGAATTCATTCAGTCAATGCCAATGTTTGAAAAAAAGAATCAATAATGTGAATTAATCCCGAGATTACTCGTGTGGAGCTTTAAACGATTTTCTGTACATGAATTAATTCTAGTAGAAACACTGGTGTGGAGATAAACAGCTTGTGAAATTTTGTACATGTGTAGAGTTGAAAAGAGGAGTTACAGCATTTTCACTATTATTTAGATATGAAAAATGATCTTTTTTCTTACTAACACCTTGTGCAGATCTTTGACACTGTGTCTGATTCTTTTTCCACATGTGAAACAATTCAAAACCACTTCATATGCATCGGCAGGGAGGAGGACAAGTGTGCCTGAAGGAGATCCATAGCTGGATGGGACAAGGTGAAGCTGTAAAGAGTTTCTTTTTGCTGTTGTAACAACAGAGTAGGGACATATTCAGCAGTCTAACCAATTTCTGCTCCTACAGTAAGACGCTCCATCTGTGTCAGTTCAGAGAAAGTGATACTGTAATGAGAAAAAGACTATGAGACAGTTTTCATAGTGTTCTGTGTCTGTGATGTTAGATGGTATTCACCACTGGGGGTGTGTGTGTGTGTGTGTGTGTGTGTGTGTGTGTGTGTGTGTGTGTGTGTGTGTGCGGATTATAGCTGAAAGGCTTCAGATGTGTCCCACTGGCCACAGTCGACAGGATTATTTTAGGGATTAAGAGCCTGGTGCTCTGTACCTTGGTTGCACAGCACTACAGTGTGTCCTCATTCTCCCTCATCCTTTGCAACAACTCAACACCCTACCATCTAACATAACCAACCAATAACTATACAGAAACCAATACCTGTGCTCAAGGAACACTAGTATTAAAATATATAAATGAATAAATAGAATAAGATATTTATTATATTGTGAAAGCTTGAAAGAATATGTACATAATTAGTAAAAAAAAAAGGTCAAATACTTTTATGTAATAAACTGTGCATATAGTTATTTATGCAATATTTCCTCCCAATATATGTCAGTTAGTAGTGGCTAGAAATATCACTTGGAAAAGTTCATGCCCACATTTTTTTTCAGTCATTAGCAATAATAAAAAAATTAAAGCTTAATTTCCCTTAAAGCAAACTTTTTTTGCTACATCTTGATTATTTTACCTGAAACAAATAACATAAAACATAGTTCTTACCCAGCTGTCTGTGACCCACTAGTAGTCACCCTGCAGCCCACCAGTGGGGCTGATTCATTGGTTGCTTTCAAATATTAAGAAAAAATCCCCTTAGATAGTCATGTGAAAAAGAAACTTTTTACGGGACTCTATGTAGTCTTATGAAAAACTAAGTACACTCTTACTCCTTTAATATGATTAATTGATCATCAGCAGGTGTGACCATCTCTATAAAAGCAGCAGTTTTGAAGGTTGTCTGGTCTGGACCATTCAGGTGTTTGATAACACAACGCCAAAGTCCTCCAAGGAGTGGACGTCCCAGCAAATACACCCCAAGATCAGAGAAACTGAAGAAAACAAAAACAAAAACTTAACCCTAGTACTGTCAGACCTCAATATAGTGTTGTCCCAGATAAGTTTCGTGTACTGCCAGTCGTCTATATATTGATCACTTCTGGTGTTTTCATTCACTGCCGGTCATCTAGCTGGTCGTATAGCTGGCAGGACTAGGGTTAAGAGCTACTTCTCAAACTCTCCAAGGTTCAGTTAGCATGTTTATAACAGTTGTTCATGGCAGAAAATTCCTTTTCATATTATGTATTCTTGTCTTTTTACCATTTTGAATTTTAATGGCTTCGAGTCCCTGTTTGTATTTGCTTAGTTTTGGCTCATCCTCATCTTTATTTTCCTGGAAGACTAGTTTATAGATGCACTTTTGCTGTGAGCCTTAGTTTTCTTTCTTAGTTTCTTTTCTTTCTATTGCTTCACCGCAACTTGTGTCCAGCATTCTTGCCCCATCACACCCCCGTAATCACAACAAGCTGTCAAGCATGGTGGTGGAGGGGTAATGGTTTGGGCTTGTTTTTTTAGCCACAAGACCTGGGCACTTTGCCTTCACTGAGTTGAACATAAACTTATCTGTATACCAGAGTATTCAAGAGTAAAATCTGAAGCCATCTGTCTAAAAGCTAAAGCTTTGCACAAAATGAGTCATGCAACAGGACAGTGATCCCAAGCACACTAACAAATCTACAACAGTTATAATGGCCCAGTCAAAGTCCAGACATCAACCTGATTGAAATGGTGTGGCAGAACATGAAAAGAGCTCTGAATAAATGAATACCTGAAAACCTCAATGAAATGGAAAAAAAATGAACAAAAAAGTTTTTTTAAAAAAAAGTGTGTGTGTGTGTGTGTGTGTGTGTGTGTGGAAAGAGACCTTGCTGATTGCCTGCCTGCCTGCCTGTCTGCCTATTTATCAATATGGTAGCAAGCTGCTTAGCTAGCTTACTAGTCACAACAGTGTAATGTTGTATTTGTATGAAATTTCTCTTCCTGCTAAAGAGATGACCCATTTTAAGTTTTGCGTTTTTTTTAAAAAACTTTCAGCATTTCTCATTGTAATCTTAAAAGCTGTCAATGTAGCAAAATGAGGCTATATCCAATGCAAACTGAGTTATACTTCAACCTTCACTTTGATCACTTTAATAAGGCTTATTATCTTTATTCATTGCAAAGTGCTTCACACAAGGAGTCAACTTCATATCAAGCAGATTTTAATAAAGTAGTCTAACACTTTACTGGTGGGTTTAATAAATGTTTACAGTTCAAAAGACATTAGTATGTGAGTTAAGCCATAAGATGGGAAACAGCAGTAATGATGATGGTGTTGTATCGTCTTTTTTTTTTTTTTTTTTTTTTTTGATGGGGGCT
>VUQH01020353.1:7879-18886 GCA_015106775.1 Etroplus canarensis | reverse complement strand
GTTTTGAGACGGTGGCACTGACAAAAAGACAGGAAGCAGAGCTGGGGGGGGGAGAAATGAAGATGTTGAGATTTTTTCTGGGAGTGACCAGGATGGACAGGATTAGAAATGAGTACATCAGAGGGACAGCTCATGTTGAGAAGTTTGGACATGTTCAGAGGAGGGATTGTGGATATACTGGACAAAGGATGTTGAAGATGGAGTTGCCAGGCAGGAGGAGAAGAGGAAGACCACAGAGAAGATTGATGGATGTAGTGAAGGAGGACATGCAGAGAGGGTTGGTGTGAGGGAAGAGGATGCATGGGATAGGGTGAGATGGAGGTAGATGATCCGCTGTGGCGACCCCTAACAGGAGCAGCTGAAAGAAGAAGAAGAAGATATTTGATTTGGCAAAGATTTTACGCCAGATGCCCTCCCTGACGCAACCCTCCCCATTTACCCTATGATGTTTGCAGACGACATTGTGATCTGTTGTCCAAGCTTCTCTCACTCTGCCACATATGGAACTAGAGTCAGCAGATGAGCCTTCTTGTTTTCAATGGTGATGGACAGGTTGACAGATGAGGTCTGGCAGGAGTCTCCGTGGACTGTGATGTTTGCTGACGACACTGTGATCTGTAGTGAGAGTAGGGAGGAGGTGGAGGAGAGCCTAGAGAGGTGGAGGTATGCACTGGAGAGAAGAGGAATGAAAGTTAGCAGAAGCAAGACAGAGTACATGTGAAGTTACTGTCAAGCAGTTACAGTTTTTAGTCAGATTAATCACAGGGCCACTGTTTGACTTTAGATAAATCATGATTAATACCTATTCATTATTAATTGTTTTTTATTTAAATTAGAGAACACAGATGGTGTCCACATTGCCAGGAAATAAAAAATGTCAGTTCCCTTTTGAAAAAAGACCAGAGAGGTGGATTATCATGTCCTTTGCACACAGCTCTCTTTTACTCCTCTAAACCACAGACTTACTGAGGCCCCGATGTTTCATGAGGGTGGTTTGGCGAAAGCCGGGCATCCCGGTCCCTGAAGTACTTACAGGGGAATTCCTGACTATGCTTCCCGTTGATGTGGTACTTTAAGCTGGAAGTGCTTCGGTGAATGAGCACTCCTGCCTGCAGAGTGTGCAAATTACTTTGTGTTGATCATTTGTTCCATCTTGGAGGGGGGGGTTTTTGGCAATCAAATTTCCCATCGAGAGGGCCAGTGTGATCCATCTTGATTGAGTTGGTTCTGCCACCAGATAACATTGGAGCAACAATCCACGCCAGGGAGTGGAATTGTGGGATTTTGAGTAATTGTGCACTTTGCATGCGTTAATTGCATTGAAGTTTTTAATCAAATGAATCATGCAAATTGATTAATCTGGATTAACTCTTTAATTTTAACAGTCCTAGTGTATGTGTGTACATATATATGAACAGAGACAGTTGTATGTATATATTTGGCATATTCTCAACCCCCTTGTAGGGCTTCCTATCATCTCATACACATGGTAAAAAAAAGACAAAAACTCAACACAATCTTTAGTATTCTCTGAGGAGATATTTAGTCTTTGTGTTTGTCCTGCAGGTGTGCTGCTGCTGCTGTCCCCAGGTCACTATGGCCCAGAACCAAGTGATCCTGCAGTTCCGCTTCGCCACATTTGGGGACTCCATGCTGCAAAAGATGAACCTTCTGCGACACCAGAGGCGCTTCTGCGACGTCACCGTGCGCATCAATCAGCTGGAGGTCCCCGGTCACAAGGTGGTGTTTGCCGCTGGCTCCTCTTTCTTGAGGGACCAGTTCATCCTTCAGCAAGACTCCAGAGAGGTTCAGATCTCCATGATCCAGGAGGCGGAAGTGGGCCGGCAGCTGCTGCTATCCTGCTATACGGGTCAGCTGGAGTTTCCTGAGCTGGAGCTGGTGCATTACCTGACAGTGGCCAGCTTCCTCCAAATGGGCCACATTGTGGAGCAGTGCACTCAGGCGCTCAGCAAGTTCATCAAACCGCAGGCTCCACGCCAGCTGGAAGTAGATGTACACATAAGGAGGGAGAAAAGGGACCAGGGTTTACCTTCCCCGGCACGGATAGAGCAAGAGCGCGCTCAGGTGCGGACTGTCCAACAGGAGGTAGAGGAGGAGGAGGAGGAGGAGGAAGAGGAGGTGGTGGAACAGGTGGATGGCGACAATAATGGCGATAATGACAGCGACGATGATGTGATTATAGAGCCTAAAAGCCCTGTTCAGATTTTGAGTAGGCGCCCAAGGCAGGGTGTCGTGGAGAGTGACATCACAATAGTAAAGGTGGAGTCTGTGTCTGACGTAGCAGAAAACTCCATCACTGGTCACTTCTCCACCAGCCCTCCGGCTGCGCTCCACTCCCCCGAGCCCCAGCACTCCCTCATTAATTCCACCGTTGACAGCCGCAGCAGTGAGATGGCGGTGCCGCCTGGCATGCCCGGATACCCACTCAGTCCCCCTCCTCCATCTCCGCCTGCAGAGAAACACAGCGGACACCAGAGGAACTACGACAAGCCTCTCCAGTGGTACCACCAGTGCCCCAAGTGCGCCCGGGTCTTCCGCCAACTCGAGAACTACGCCAACCACCTCAAGATGCACAAGCTGTTCATGTGCCTCCTGTGCGGCAAGACCTTCACGCAAAAGGGCAACCTGCACCGACACATGCGGGTCCACGCCGGCATCAAGCCCTTCCAGTGTAAAATCTGCGGCAAGACCTTCACCCAAAAGTGCTCGTTGTTGGATCACCTAAATCTGCACAGTGGGGATAAGCCGCACCGCTGCAACTACTGCGACATGGTGTTCGCTCACAAGCCGGTTCTCCGAAAGCACCTCAAACAGATCCACGGGAAGAACAGCTTTGACAACGCAAATGAAGGCAGCCTACACGACGGCGGGCTTGACTTTGATTTTGGACGAATGTGAGACCTCTGAACCTATTTATTTGTAGCATACTCAAGCAAACTGCGGCCATACGAGTGAAGATGTCGTCTGGCGTCACCATGATGGAGAACCCGAAGAATGCAAGCGTCAACAAAATGTTTCTGATCGGCATTTCATCGTAGCTTCATTACTGTGGACTGTTTGTCTTTATTTTGTACAGTTAAGTGTAGATGCCTTGGTACCATACTTGAAAATTAAAACACTGAAACTGAAAACGTAGTAACTTCATTCATTTTATTTGAAGAATTAACATGTCTTTGTGTCTCCCATATCTTTTAAAAAAGTGGCAAAAATAAAAGTATCCATTTTTATATTGTGTATGCAACCTGCTGTATCATTACTTAACTGTGTGAGTATAGCATCAAAGAAACTTGAAAGAATGGAGGTACAATATTTTAAAGAAGGCAAGCTATGTCATTTAGTTTCTGTGACAAATGGAATGCCAAAGTGTCTATGTTATCCTTAAGGGGTCCTTTTTTTACACACTTTATATCTGAGGTACTATTGGACCAAAGTGACATTGTATCTGTCCCGTGTTCATGGAAGTTAGTGTGCATATGAATAAAAAAAATACTCTTGACTTATGTTGTCCTATCATTCATCCACATCAGGCAATTACCAGGTTAGAGCACAACCTCTATTTATAATGCAGAATAATAACAGCGTAACAGCTGATGCCTTTCTCAGTGCACACGTTCGGTTTTACAAGCTTTAATCAGAGAGTATCAGGAAGTGGCATGGAAATGTGCAGCGAGTTGTCTCAACAAAAGGTTCACGGTCCGTTTCCCCATGTGAACGCAGGTGCTGTACTTCTCAAAAAGGATGTTTCAACATGTCCGGCACATTTTCACCATATTAAATCTTAAACGTGTGTCGTGTATAATTTGTCATGCTGTGATTTGACTTCTAGTGCGTGTGATGGTCCGCAGTGTTTACTTAGTGTTGACAACACACTGAAATGATCAACACCTGTTAAAAATTGTTTTTACAGCTCTGGAGATAAGAACTGGTGCATGTTAGGAAAACTTCAGAGTTGGTTTATTTATCACGGAGGCTCACATGACGCCTCATAAAGACGTCACAGCAATAGTAAGTATCAACCTGCAGTTAGGACAGTGTGCTTTTGCACTTATAAACACTACATCGACAAAAGGTATCGGGCCATCCCTTTTAATCATTGCATTCTAAAACCAAGCACCTAGCTATGCAATCTGCCTTTACAGACATTCATGAAAGAATGAGTTCTAAAGAGCTCACTGAATGTTAAGTGTGGTAGTGTAATAGGATGCCACTGGTGCAACAACTCATTTTGTAAAATTTCTTCCCTCCTGGATAATCTGCGATCCACCGTAAGTGGTATTATTGCAAAGTGGAAGTGTTTAGGAATTGCAGCAACTGTACATAAAGTTATACAGTGCAGCGGCGCATAGTGTGCAAGTTTCCAATATGGCACTGATGGACAAGTCTGGGTTTGGCGAATGTTAGGAAACCATTGCCTGACTGCGTTGTGCAATCTGTAAAAGTTTGGTGGAGGAGGGATAATGCTATGGGGCTGTTTTTCATGGTTGAAGCCCTTTAGTTCCAGTGAAGGGAAATCTTGATGCTTCAGCTGGGTAATTCTATGCTTCCAACTTTGTGGGAACACTCTGGGGAAGTCCCTTTCTGTTCCGGCATGGCTGTGCCCAGATGCACGAGGCAAGGTACAGAAAGGCGTGGTTGGACGAGTTTGGGGGAAGAACTTGACTGACCAGCGCAGAGCCCTGATCTCAACCCCATCCAGTACCTTTGAGATGAACTAGCCAGGCCCGCTCATCAAACATAAGTGTCTGACCTCAAAAATGCTTTTCTGGATAAATGGGCAAAAATTCCCATGATAACGTCAGGGGATTCAGAATGGAATATCATAAAAGCTCCGGTGGCTGTGTTGTGTAGATGGACCGGTACTTTTGTCCATACGGCGTGCCAGTGATGCTGCGCATGCCAGTTTTTTTAGTGTCCCTGCTTCTAACTGGAATCATTTATCAACTGCAAACTGTATGTTGCAGCCAACATGTCCAACACTAATAACACCACTGAATATTTTTTTGTTTGGTTACTGAGAACTGAAAAGGTAAATGCACTAAGTTATTCACACTGCATAGGAGTTGCATCAACTATTATGCTTAAAATGGGACGTGTCCAAGCAGTGAATGTGATTTGAATACAATGATTTGAATAAGGGCAGCTTTGCCTACTCATCATCATTGCTCGTATCATCGCTGGTGCATCGTGCAGCCATGAGCAAGTCTGCCGGCTGCTGCCAGAGCTTCCTGCACTACGTGTTTGATTATGAAACGCCAAAAACACTCGTTATTCCCATTCTCCGCGTTGGATTTGTGTTCAGGTTCACCCAGCTCTTGGTGTTGCTGTATGTGGTGGGGTAAGTACCCTTAAAAATCGGGGGTTGGCAGCTCATTGGCTGGGGAGTTGGTAGTATGTGGATCTAAGTCTAAATGAGTCATGAAATGACGTTTTGATTCGATTGCGCTGTTAAAGCAAGAAACTGCTGTGAACCTGCTGTAGGTATGTGTGCGTGGTGCAGAAGTCCTACCAGGAGACGGACACCGTCATCAGTACTGTCACCACCAAAGTGAAAGGCTTCGCTTTCACCAACACATCTGACATGGAGCCTCATTTCTGGGATGTGGCCGACTATGTTATCCCCCCTCAGGTACCGAAACCGTCACTTTTCTTTCATTTTACACGACAGGGAATCTCACAGCAGCTTTCTCTGTGGTAAGTACAACTTTGACTCATTCCTTTCATGCTCTTTCCTGCTCTTTTTCTCTGAAAGGGTGATAGTTCCTTCTTTGTGTTGACAAATATGGTTGTCACCCCAAAGCAAGAGCAGTCACGCTGTCCTGAGGTGAGTCACTGCTGTTACATGACATATCCCATAACCAGGGGCAGAACCAAGGGGTCAGTTATGGGTGGCCACCCCACATAAGCAGTGATTAAGACCGTTGTGCTGTATTTACATCCGTTGACAACACACAAAACGCTTATTATACAGTCCTGTGCAAAACTAAGAACACTATTACTGCTTCCATGGAATTAAGAGGGTAGGTAGCAACCAGATGCTGCTTATCAAACGCACTCAAATTAACTGCTCATCTGCAAGTGTCTCACCTCCATAAGCGTAGACGTTTGACAGCTTGCTGATGTGGAGTATTGAGGTGCCTGTCAACACAATGCCACGATCTTCCCACGAGCGGACATCCCAGCAAATTCACCACAAGGTCAGACCATGCAGTGCTCTGAGAACCTGCAAAAGAGCCGCAGTCACGTGAAAATGAAAGTTTTCACAGGACCCTGTGCCATCATGTAAAAAAAACTAAGTACACCTATGATTCAGTAGCTTGTAGAACCACTTTTAACAGTGATAACTTGAAGTAATTATGTTCTGTTCAACTTTATCCGTCTCTTGCATCCTTGTGGAGGAATTTTGGTCCGCTCTTCTTTAAAATGTTGCGTCAGTTCACTGAAGTTTGCGGGCATTCCTTTACGCATGCACAGAGGTCTGGACTATGGATGAAAATGATGACGATGGTGTTTTAATGGCCCAGTCATTCTGTTGCAGATTTGCTGCTGTGCTCGGGTTCATTCTCCTGTTGCATGACCCAACCTTTAGCTGTCAGACAGGTGGCCTCGCATTTGACTCGAAAATACTTTGGTATACAGAGGAGCTCGTGGTTGATTCAATGACTGCGAGGTGTCCAGGTCCTGTGGCTAGAAAACAAGCCCGGCTCGTCACCCCTCCACCACCATGCCTGACAATTAGTATGAGATGTTTGTGCTGATATGCTGTTTTTGCTGGCGCTGTACAGTATGGCCAGAAACCTCCACTCTGGTCTCATCTGTCCAGAGGACGTTGTTCTAGAAGTCTCGGCATTTGTTCAGATGCAACTTTGCAAAGTGCTACCATGTTAATGTGCTAACTGCGGCCTGCACTACAATTAGAAAAAGACTGGACGAGTATGATTTGTTTTGGAAGATTTGCCAAGAGAAAACCTATTCTCCACAAGACTTCCGGCGGTGGAGGGGTGATGATTCAGGCTTGTTTCACAGCCACAGGACCTGGGTACCGTACAGTTACCGAGTCGACCACGAGCTCCTCTGTGTACCAAAGTATTCTAGAGTCAAATGTGAGGCCTCCTATCCAACAGCTAAAGCGAGAGAACAGCAGCAGCAAATCCACAACAGAATGGCTGGAAAAGCAAAGAAGTGGGGGTGTTGGCAGTGGCCCAGTCAAAGGTCAGACCTCAACCTGACTGAAATGCTGTGACAGGACCATAAGAGAGCTGTGCATAAATGAATACCTGAAAACCTCAGTGGACTGAAGCAACTTTGTAAAGTTGGCCAACGTTCCTCCAAAACAATGTGAAAGACTGATGAAGTCATGCAGAAAATCATTACTTCAAGTTTATGCTGCTGTGGGCGGTTCAGCAAGCTATGGAATCACTGGGAGTTTTTCACAGGACTGCATGGAGTACTCACGGTGTTCGTCTACATAGCAACCGTGCCTGCATAAGATAAAAGACAAGTGACAAAAACAGTGATGTATGTCTCACCCTGCTCACTAAATAAGAGTAATTATAGAACTGAGAGTTTTTTCAGACAACAAGTAGCCTGAATAATGTAAACCATGCAGTAAGTCTATTTAAAAAGCTAAAGGTTTGACATTTTTAATGAATAATAAAAAATAATAGATGTGATTGAGCAGCAGATTAGTTATCCAGTGAACATAAGCAGCAGTTCGCACCATACTTGTCTATAAACCCAGTGGCCGAACTTTCATCGTGATGGATCATTGCTTCCTGCTGTTGGAACTCCAGCATGCCCAGGCCATGAACTTTCGAACTGTACACACTAACACTTGGAGATTTCTCCTCCAGCTTCCGGGCCCATCAACTATTTGTAAGGACGACTGCGACTGCGTTGAGGGACGCGGCGATCCCCGGGGCAACGGTAGGCCTTTCTCCCTGATAGCGCAGCAGCTGTAACAGATGCGGCACCACGCAGCACAACCCCAAGTGATGTTCCTTTTTTCCGCCCAGGTATTCAGACAGGACTGTGTGAGAACTACTCCACCACTGTGCAGACGTGTGAAGTCCTCTCATGGTGCCCTCTTGAAATAGACACTAAGCTGCCCAAGTAAGACTATATGCCGTGTTGCAACAGTTAGTAGTTGTGGTACTGTAGAGGGGCTACAAATTGTTTCGCTGTCCCACAGACGTCCACTGCTGGCTGCTGCGGAAAACTTCACCGTGCTGATCAAAAACAGCATCACTTACCCCAAGTTCAACTTTCACAGGTCAGTGTACTGCATGTAAAAGACGAGAGAGGAGTAGACGTTTATCAGGACAGTACATGCAAACCTGTGTGCCACTTTATCAAACACACGTCATTCTTTCCCCAGAAGAAACATACTGCCTCATATCAACTCCTCATACCTGAAGAGGTGTGAATTTAACCGTTCCACAGACCCTGACTGCCCTATATTTCGCCTCAAGCACATTGTTTCGGAGGCTGGAGAAGATTTTCAAGACATGGCTGTGAAGGTGAATTGAATGATAACTGTCTCATGCTTTTGGATAATGAGTTTCTTTTTTATTTTCCTGAATGTTCTTTCCTCCGTATACACTATATGTACAAAAATATTGGGCCACCTACGCATTACACCTGCAGGAGCTTTTATGACATCTCATTAAAATCCATAGAGATTAAAATGGAGTTGGTCCCCACTTTGCTGCTATAACAGCTTCCACTCTTCTGGGAAGGCTTGCTATAATATTTTGGAGTGTGTCTGTGGGAGATTTGCCCACTCATCCATAAAAACATTTGTAAGATCAGACACTGATGTTGGATGAGAGGACCTGACTTGCATCCCAGAGGTCTTCCGTGGGGTTGAGGTCAGGGGCTCTGTGTGGGCCAGTGAAGTTCTTCCATTCCAAACTCATCCAACCACGCCTTTGTGGGCCTTGCTTTGTTCACTGGGGCACAATCATGCTGAAACACAAAAGCGCCTTCCCCACACTGTTCCCACAAAGTCGGAAGCATAGTTTGTAAAGGCAGATTGGGTGGCTAGGTGCTCGATTTTACACGCCTGTGGCAGTGGAGCAGAATGAAATGCCTGAATGCAATGATTAAGAGGTTTTGCCCAATACTTTTGTCCATGTCTTATTTGCTCATAGTGTAAGAGCCAATATAGAGATAATGGCTGAGAGACACTAATTACTTTATTTTATTTAGTTTTTTTATCTCTACAGTGTAAATTTAAATTTTTTTATCTTTAAAGGACACAAAATGGAAGGTAAAGTAATCAAATGTGCTACAATTGACTCATTTAGTTTTAGTTCATTTATTGTTGTAATTTTTTTTATGTTAATTCTATCTTTGTCTATTTAGCTGCCATCACATTAAATTATTTTTTAATACCTTATTTTATTTACTTTTCCTTATACTATATGTATTATTCTAATGTTAAAATGTTTGTCTTTTACGTGGCTTTTAATTTCCGTTTATGTCTGTGAAGTACTTTGAACTAATCTGCATGAAAGCTTGGATTGGTTGTTGTTTTTTAAAGGGGGGCATCCTTGGTATCCTTATTGACTGGAGCTGTGACCTGGACTGGTGGGCGGGGAAGTGTTACCCCAAATACAGCTTCCGCAGGCTGGACAACAAAAACCCCGTCAACAATGTGGCCCCTGGTTACAACTTCAGGTGAAACTATTTTTAACAGCTGCTTCCCGATACATGGATGAGGCTGGGGGAAAAATAACTGATAAAACCTTTGTCTTTAGATTTGCCAAATACTACAAGACAGCGGACGGCGAGGAAACGAGAACATTAATCAAAGCATACGGGATCCGCTTTAACGTCATCGTGTTTGGAACTGTGAGGCCTGACTAAGTCTTGAAACCGCAATGATTTTACCCAGAGCAATGTGTGTGTTCAGTTGGCACTCATAGCAGTTTGGGGTTCTTGCAGGCAGGAAAATTTGGAATCGTACCAACCATAGTGAACTTGGGTGCGGCCTTGTCTTTCCTCAGCTTGGTAAGGGGACCAGTGTACAGCTCGCATCCACAGAAGTTATAAAACCGATTTTTAAACGTTTTGCTTGTTATTCCTCAGGTGCCTGCGGTTGCTGACTGGTTTTTGGTGACGTGCACAAGGAAGAGAGATCTTTATAGCAGGGAGAAATCAGCGTATCTGACTGAGGATGCAGACACGGCATCAGTAAGTGACCTCTCCTTCACTTTCACTGCTGATCATATTGAGTGCTCACTAAGATATTAAATGTAGGTCTGTTTCTATTTGCTTTTACAATGCAGATGCCGGTGGGCACTACCTACGGAACCCAGTAGCAAGACGCACATCAGCAGTGTTTTTCGGCAGAGGAGCGTGAACCCCCATGAAACACGACATGAAAACGCCTTTCGAATCTTTCAGTAAAACCAGTCAAATGTTTAAATGAAAAGGAGAGTAAGCAGTGATGGAGGACGCACGGTGGTCATTTAGTAAATGGCAGCGGCATAATGTGAACAGATTTACTGGCAAGTAGAAGTATAAATGTATAATCATCAGAATATAACATCAACAGTAAAAGTGAACTTTCAGAATAAAATGTAGTACTGGATTACAAATTACTGATGCATTAATGTGTGTGATTGCCTCTGAGTTGCCTACTTTTTTATTATACTAGTTATTATTTATATTGTTAATTAGCTTAATCTATAAAAAAAATACACTGTCATAATCAGCTGTGGCGACCCCTTGGTGGAAAAGTACAAGGGAGCAGCAGAAGGTACATTTATTCATCAGTTAATTTTATTGAATATTATGAAAAAAAAAAAAATATATATATATATATATATTTTTAAATATATTTTTAAATATATATATATTTTTAAATAGAAATATATTTAGAAATATATTTTTTAAATATATCTTTTTTTACATATATATATTTATATTTATATAGATAGATAGATAGATAGATAGATAGATAGATAGATAGATAGTGGAGTA
>VUQH01020338.1:1538-17397 GCA_015106775.1 Etroplus canarensis | reverse complement strand
CTCCCCTCCAGATGACATCTATTTCAGGGAAGGCCTTGTGTATTTTAAGCAGGACAATACAAAACCACATAGTGCAGCTATTACAACAGCATGGCTTCGTCAGAGAAGAGTCCGAGTGCTGAATTGGCCTGCCTGCAGTCCAGATCTTTCACATATAGAGAACATTTGGAGCATCATTAAACGAAAAATACGTCAAAGACGACCACGAACTCTTCAGCAGCTGGAAACCTATATCAGGCAAGAATGGGACCAAATTCCAACACCCAAACTCCAGAAACTCATAACCTCGATGCCCAGACATCTTCAAACTGTTTTGAAAAGAAGAGGAGATGCTACACCATGGTAAACATGCCCCTGTGCCAACTATTTTGAGACCTGTAGCAAGCATCAAATTTGAAATGAGCTCATTTTGTTCATAAAATTGTAATATTTCTGAGTTTAAACATTTGTTACGTTATTTATGTTCTGCTGTGAATAAAATATTGGCTCATGTGATTTGAAAGTTATTTAGTTTTCATTTTGTTCAAATTTAAAGAGCGTCCCAACTTTTCTGGAATTCAGGTTGTACAAATATAACTATAACTGCACGCATATGAAATTCATTGTGGCTTGTTTCGGTTGCATCAGAGTTGTTAGCACTGCAGGTGAACATTTTTTAGAACAGTTTCAGTAAAATCATTGTTTACTGACTCATTGTCATCAGGCTGTTCTGTACTACTCTGACATATTTGATCAAGAAGTAAAATTTATTTTTTTTTTGCTGGAGTTTTAAATTTCACTTTGGCTTTGTGATAAGGATAGGTATTGTGTTGCAAAATTTCCCAAGTGTGAAGCTGCACTAAATAAGTTTAGCAATGTCTTTTGTTATGCACATTTTTAATATGCCTAGTTTTCCTGTCAATAAAAAATTACTTTAATGTATACAGGCTGGCAATCTGTCAATAATTTGACACACAAATATTGATTGTCTGTGTATCGTACATCTATGCATTATTTGCATAATCAATTTGGTTGCTTACGCAAATAATGTATATCTGGTTGGTGATTTCATTCTTTATTGTCTTGGCAACACCAGAGTGGATGGCTCCACAAAGTCCATGGTCAGATGTCACCATGACAATCAAGTGCTTGGCGGCCTTGTCCTCTGGGACTTTGATTCAAAGAATTATTTTACCTATAGCTCGATGCCACAAAGTCTAATTTGATGACAAATGCCCGCACAGATGCAATAAAAATGTATTTACCTCCCACACTCTGTCAGACACGCAGACAAACAAAGCACTCAATGTCTGTAATCTGATTGATCAAGTATGTGAATGGGCATCAGACAGGAAGATAATGACACAAACACAAGCTTTTCTAGAGCAGGTCAAACAGCTTATTATTGTGTGGAGAGTCTGGTCACTCTTGTTCTGTTCATCTTGTTCACCTCACATTATTCACTGTATATTGACCAAGTAAAACAATGAATAGGAGCTCCACAATTTGTTACAAACACCCAAACTGAAACCTGTTTGAGAAAACCTGGATAACACACTGACATCTTAAAAAATCTGAAAATATTGTTTAAAGCTAAGGTACACAAAGGCACCTTAGTTTTGCTTGAAAAATAATACTTTTTTTATTGAATACTTTCATTTAAGTATGCAAACCCGATGTGGCCAAATAAACAGAGCACCTTGTATGATTTTTTTAAACTGAAGTTGAACTGAAGTATGCAAAGCCTTTCTCACCATATAAACTGAGCATCTTCACTGTGTTTTTTTTAAACTGATGGAGCTGCTGGCTATTGGACTGATTCAGTACTAAGGTGCAAAGAGGCACATTAGCTCTGTCTGATAAACACTGAATGCTTGTGGTTATCATTAAATACTTGTAATGCAGTGCGCAAAGCATTTACTGGCAAAGTTTTTTAAGCATTTATATTGTAGTACAGTTTATACAATTATAGAAGTAGTAAATACATCATGTACACCAACTGCACACTGATACAGTGCACATTAAATTTATCATGGATTTCATCAAAATTTTTGCTTGCCTATTATTTTAAAACATCCTGCTATTGAATGTAGTACAATAGCAAAAACTGTTACAAGCCACTGAGACTTCTTTTTACATTTTTAAAATCGTTTTGCATGAATTTTCTGGTTTTAAATATTTCTACAATGACTGTGCTTCGGCTGGGGGGGGCAACACTGGAAGCAATCCATTATTTAGACAAAAGCAAGCTTATTTTTTCTTTGTTAGGTGCAATGCAAATAATTTGGGGAAAATTAATATCATGAGCACTGTGCAGATGAAAATTGACCTTGCAGGTGGGCATGTAAATATTAAAGCTTTAAAGTACTTTTATAGTGCATGACAATATGAAAATTTCTTGCACTAAACCTTTTTATTTCTAGAAAAGGTCATGCACAATAGGATGGGATTGTTAATAGATTTTTGACAGTATTACAATTCCTCCTTTCCCACATCAAAGGAAAAAACAAACTAAAATCCTAATTTGGTGAATGTTTTCTACAGAGAAGAATTGATACAAAAACAGTGTTTCTTGGTGGATCTGCACATTTGTGAAACATATTTTTTTCATTTACTTGTTTTCTGTGAATACATGTGCTGTATATGTCTAATGTGATAAAGGATCTACACATTGCAGCTGTCTCCAACTCTGCACAGGGGCCCATGCATTTTTAATATCAGCTTCATGAGATTAAATAAAAATTCTGCTCATTGAAAAACCATCACCCCTCTCATACAACAAGCAATGGCTTTGGATAATTGTAGTTATTGATACTTTATCTATATTTATAACTTTTGGTGAGGATTCATTAACAGTTCCTCTGGTCAACAGGTACAGAGGCCAAAATGGAGATTTACCAAGTAAATTCAATACTTATTCTTCTTCTGTTAGTTTAGGTCAATCCAGTCATTTCATTAAATGTTTTTATATAAACTTTGCTATATTAGGGGTAGGCAAGCTACCTAGTCATCTCTTTGCAATTTCAAGTTTGAAATAAAGGCAGCAGAGACTGCTACCTGCTGTTGTCCTGATGCAGTCTCATTTTGAAATTTGTGAATTGCCACCGTAACTTATAGCAACCATGAGCCAATGGCCTCAAAGCAAGCAAGGGAAACCATAGCAATGGGTATTCAATTAGAGGAAGGAGCCACCAGCTTTAGTACTGCACTTGAAATGCTTAGAGCAGATACAGGTTTTATAACAGGAGATTTTAAGCTACAAATGGCATGACTGTATCAGCAGCATGATTCAGGAAAGCTCACAGTGGCACACAAGGATGTAGACATGCACATAAAATACACACATTAACACACGAAGGCAGGAACTTCCTCAGTAAAAAAAAAAGTGAAAATTACAAAGTACAAATGATCATACACCATATATAAATGACGCCCAGATTAAATCCAAACTAAAGTAAGTAAAAACACTACAGAATTACATGATAGACAGACACCCGTGAAACACTATTGCACAAGTTATTGCAATTGTAATTTGGGGATTTTACGTTGGCACTGTATTTTTTTTTTTCTTGTGTTACTTCTTCAAAAAGACAATCTGTCTAAAATAGAAATATACATGAACAAGTAAACATATTCACCCCAGTGAGAACAAAATATTAAACCTCCAATGTATTTTTTTTAAATCATCATTTCATGGTTTGCTTTCTTTGTGCTAGTTCAATGTTACTGTTAATCAGTCTGATCTCCTTGACAGACACACAACAGAACACCCACTCAAAAAAATCACACATGCACACACTGCTTCAAAAGATGAATGCTGTGCCCTCCTTCCTGTGTTCTCTGGAATGTGGTACAGTACCTGTAGGGAATCCAGTCGGAGGAGTGCTTGGAGCTCATTCTGTATTTATGACTGCTGCTGTCTAACTGCAAGGCTAACGGCCTGCAACAGCACCGGTGCAAGTGGCTATGAGGTCTGAGGACAGCGATCACAGCCAGCGAGCCCACATCGCCTGTTCATCCTCTGCACACAGCCCTATATTCCCAGCCTGCCTCTTTTTCTTTGTATGTCCTCTAGTTGTGGGGCAGCAGATGACTAACAATCCAGTCAGACAGCCACACTCTTCAGTCATGCACACTGAGCACATGAAATAGCCGTTTTCTTCTATTCCATGTGTATTCTTCTAGTCAATGCCTCTCCTCTTCTCTTCTTCCATCCACTGCCTCTGCTCCTTCTCTGCGCTGGCTCTCTTCCCTCACACTTACTCTGTAGGGTCTATCTAAATCTCCCTCTGTTTCTTTCCCTTTAAATCCCCCCTCCCCTCCTTATTCTCTGTCCAAATCTCGCTCTCTGCCTCTTTGCCCAATCTATCTCTCATTATCTCTCATGCAACATCACCTATGGTGGCAAAGAGTGCAAACCCATAGGCAAAAAAGGAAGAAATCTTATAGAGAATCCCTTTTCTCTTGCATCTTTGATGCTCCTTTAGCGCTATTTTTGTGCAGTGCCACCCCCTTATTCTAATGCAACCCTACACACACACTCTCTCTTTCTGCAGACTCTGTATCTTTCTTGCACACTATCTGCATTGCATGAGCCATGATAAGAAGGGATTGAGATATTTCTTCTGAACCATCATTTATTTATTCTCTTAGAGTAAGAGGCATTAGCATATGACTGTGCAGACTAGTGTTAACAGCCTTTAATTCAACACTCCCTGCAGCCAGACAAAGGCACCCTGTGATAGTGCCACAGCTCAGAAACTCTCTCACACACATCTGCTTCCGCCCTCCACACAAACACACATCACTCACTGTGCTCCCAGGGTTATTCAGGAGTCCATCTATAGACAGTTAATCCAAGCGGCTTCCTTGTTATGAATCTGGTCTAGGAGTCAATTGATGTCATCTCTATCAACATGCATAAAACTTATTTTTAGATGTGTTGTCATGCGGAAAATCGTCTGCAGCAATCCTGAAATTATTTGGGAAGAAAACCTATTTCCAGTGGGTACAAATCAAAGCATTTTGCCTTCTGCTGACTCTCTGTGAAATATCCTCAGGTGTAACACATAAACTTGCGGCTGACACAGAGCTTATATAATTTGCTTATCAGATGAGATCACATTATTATATGGTAAAACGGTAATTCAGCATTCACTATGGTGCAAAATGTTTCCTAAAGAAAGACAAAGAGTGCAGTTACTATCAAGGGTGTTCTAGCATCTCCCCTTAATAATTCATTGAAAGTCTAAAAACAAACATCAATAGGGAATGGTGGCAAGAAAATTTTAAAAAGCCAACTGAGAAATAAAGACAAGTGTATGACAAAAGATGCGTTAAAAATAATCACAACAGAATTTGAATGCTAAATAAATAAAATTACTTCTATTTAATATTATTTAAGCACAATTGCAATTTCTTTTCTTTTAATATTATGTTTGTTATTACGTCTGTTGTGTTGTATGTAATAAAAACTGTGTAGTGATAAAAATTTAGATATTTTCAATCATTTAAAAATTTAAAAAGTTATTTTTAGATTGTTTTGCATAAATATTAAAAACATACCCTTACAAAATTAACACTGTCTGAAATGAAAATGGGCAAACAATCACAAATCATTCTACAGGTAAACATACAACATGGCAAGAACTTGATTTGAACCTCATGTACAAACAACAGCATCAAAACCTAGCACAGCTGCTTTACTGAAAACACAATGAAAGATTGACTGTATTCTGTAATTGTATGGCCTTTTCAAAATGTCATGTTACAAAGGCATTTCACCTTTACTGAAACATAAACAATAGCTAACAGTAAAATAAATAAGCTTTCAGAAAAATTCCAAACAGATCGATCCCTCATATAGTGTTTTTCCAACCATGCCAGAAACCACAAATGATGTTTAAATAAATGGATGACTGGCAAGTTTTTATGAATGTTAAGATCATAAAGGAGAATTCTGTGGTAAACTTAGGTTCTTGAGAGGTAACTGATTGTTGGGGTTTTCTCTTTAACACTGTAGTATCTTTACCTTACAGTGTGAAGCTCCTTGAGGTGACTTTTGTTGTGAATTGGCGCCATATAAATAAAACTGAATTGAATTGACTTAACTTCTTTAATAAAGAACCCTGTTATTTGACTCAGGAAAGAGTCACATGTTGCTATATTAACCAGCTGGAACGAATATTCTCTTCTCTTCTCCTCTTTTTTTTCTCTCTCAGTAATGGGTACCTCATAAAAATGTCCAAGAATGGCAGCACTGCATCGTCCTCCGTGTTGAAAGTATGACAGTATCTCAGTGGAAAGACAGCATAGTACTATATATACACAAATTAATAACAAACGAGCAACAAAAGAAGGAGGAAAACAGGTGGCAACACTCAGGGACAGGCAGCAAAAATGAACACAAGTACACAGAACACAACCAGTATCAGAGTAAAACAAGAAGTGAGAAATATAACTGAGAATGTAGACACGAGACTGAACTTGATAAGAATGAACACAAGAGGATCAGACTAAGGAGACAGAGGAAACTAATGATGAACGAAACACAGGCAGGGGCTAGAACTGAAGCAGAGGAGACCTGGAGGGAGCTACTAAAAACAGAAAGAGAGAGTAGAACTAAAATACAACAAGAGCAAAAGTTCAGAACTAAATACCAGAGAAAGACTTACAAGGAAAACAGGAAAGTCTCAAACTACACACAGGATCAACACAGAGAAAAATGAGGAAGACAATAGCCAAGCTTAAATCATAAGAACCCAGACTCATTTTTCCTTACAGGAAAATTATGGGGGATATACAACAGACCAAGAGGCCCACACAGCTGTAAAAAATGTAAAGTGTTTGTTACATGCATGTCACCATGGGTTCTTATGAGTTAAGGAAACTCAGGAAATGGTGAACTAAAACATAACTGCAATACACTGACATAGATAGCAAAATGGAAGATGTAACCAGAACACTAGAACAAAGGTTCAAAATCCTAACTGAAGAATCACAAAAATGATACTACAAATAGATACTGAAATCATTCTCAGAGTACAAAGCTAGAACATAAAACCCAAGGCCCATAACAGGTACAAGAAAGAACAAAGTTGTTTTTTTTTATTTTCAGAGATTTACTAGGTATGCCAAACAAACATTATGTTATGAATTTTTGCTCATCAAATAAATACTGATGAATGTCACAAAATACAACCATTAATTCACTGTGTGGTTAATTCTGTGTTCCCTGCAAATCAGCTAGTGTGATTAAAGTGGGAGTAAATGAAACAACCCTACTAAGGAACAGGTGTAAGCACACAACCATAATAAATATTTGATGCCGAAGTGAAGACTTTGAAGTTTGCCATTAGTCCTGAGAGAGTTCATATTTGGTGGACCGCTGACTTTCCTACTAACTTTCAATTTTTGAAGCCAAACGGTCTGTAAACAGTTTCGTTCTTTCTTTCTTTCTTTCTTTCTTTCCACATCTTTTCCTCCAGGCTAACATTACAGCATTAAAAACAAATGATAAGATCCTCTTTTCAAATTCAATTTTTCCAGTCCAGAATTTGTGCAGAGTTTACCCAGAGGCATTTTATTGCTAGTAACATGAGGCTAGACAGTATCAGTAATTATTATAATGGTCCTGGCATAGAAGGCACACTGATGTGAAAATGGAGCTCTGGTTTGCGTCTGTTTGCCTTCGTTGGACTGACTAAAACACAGCTGCAGAGCGAACGGCCTTAATAATATAGTAGCCTGATCAGCTATGGAGGTCATATACCAGCAGATGAGTGACATTCACCTTTGTATGAGCTCAAAATTTTTTTCACACACTCAGTCAAACAAAGAACAAGTTACTAAGACGCAACGGCTTTCACGAGCCACTGAATAAAGTGAAGAAACCATTTCTAACGTGCAAAAGAATCATACAATTGTCTGTGCTTTCCTGATTTAAGTCCTTGGGGGCTTCAGCCTGTAAAGTTGTAGTTCTCTGAGGACTGAAGTGTTGTTCCTCCTAAAATAATAGCAGTTGCATCTTCTCATAAGTACAAATTAAGTGTTTAGTGTTTTGTACATGTCGCCAAGTAGAAAATCGACAGTTCTATCTGCAAGAATTTACACAACATACTGTATAAGGTGTAACACTCAACATTGTGGCCCGACATCCTCTAGTGGCTCCTGTGCTCACTGCCTGGCACCATGGAGCTTGGCTAACACATTATCCAGTCCACATATCTAGCATGACTTTTTTCCCCATTGAGATCTAATGTGTTTTCAAAGTGTTCCTTTAATTTTTTTGAGCATAGTATAATGACTCTGTTACTGCCCCCATAGTGTAGTGGTTTATGCATTTATCTTACAAGCAAAAGGTCCCTGGTTTCAATTCCAGGTGGGGACACGAGCCCCTCTCGCCATGGAGTGTTGCGTCAGGAAGGGCATCCGGCGTAAAATCTCTGCCAAATTACCAATGCGGATTAATCCGCTGTGGCGACCCCTTGGTGGAGAATACAAGGGAGCAGCCGAAAGGTACACTTTATATGGTTAAAATGTGACTTGCAGTTATATTTCTTGTTGTGGTTCCAAAACAATGTTGTTATGTTCTACAGAGGTAAAAAGCTGGCTGACATAACGGGCTTGTGATCAAAAACAGCCAGGGACAAAATCCTGACAATGCCAGAAATTTACTAGAGCTATATGTACTAACCAGCCGACAGGAATACACTATGCAAAACTGTCAAAATACAAAGTGGCTAAGAAGGAAATAAAATGTGCAAAACATGGAGAATATAGTGTATATATAAACAGTGGATGAATAACAGTTGTGCATCCTGGACCAATTCAGCAGGTATCATCAACTGAACAGTCGACATGCATCAAACCTGATATCCTACCTAAGTTTATTAGACCCACATTGGTAAGTCTGGCTTGAAATAAACTGAGTGTGTGGGTGCCTTTAAACACTCTGTAAAGAGATTTAAAAATTCATCATATAGCCTTACTCTAAAGTTCTAATAAGTCTCATGAGACACAACAGACATATGACATACCTAGAGTCTCACCCCACCCAGTAACATAACACTCTGTGTCACTGGGAACAATATAGTCCTTTTCTGGTAGACAAGCTGGCAACACTTTGTCATTTATTAGTGCGGGGCTGAAAACACACACAAAACATATACGCATCAGTTTTAATTTGAAGGACAAGAGAAGGGGTACAAAAAAAATTAAGGACTATGACAAGATCAAAATTATTTTTCTAAACTTTAGAAATGTAACAATATTTCTGTATTAGTTCTCTCTGAATGTATTTTTGGTTTGTGACTCAAATGAATCAATGCTTAAGTAGTTTCTGTTGATCACACAATACTGATGTAGGCATCAAGAAAAAACAGGTACAATATATTGACAAAAATATTGAATTAATTTAATCATTGTTTCATTCAGTCCCATTTCCACATGTGTGTAAAATCATCCAGCTATTTAGTCTGTTTTTACAAACAATTGTGAAAAAATGGGTCATTCTAAAGAGCTCACTGAACTTGAACCTGGATCAGTTGGTGAAATTTCTTCCGTCCTACATTTTCCACCATCATCTGTAAGTGGTGTTACTGCAAAATGGAAATGTTGAGTTGCTGCGGTGCTAAGGTGCACAGTGTATAAAAATTGCCAACACTCTGTTGACCTAGTAAATGCAAGTTTCCAAACCTCATCTGGCATTAACATCAGCACAATAACTATGTACTGGGTGCTTCATGATGTGGCTTTCCATAGCTGAGCAGCTGCATGCAAGCCATGCATCACCAAGCACAATGCCAAACTGAAGGAGTGGTGTAAAGCATGCTGCCACTGAACTCTGGAGCAATTGAAATGCGTTCTGTGGGGTGATGAATCTTGCTTTTCTTTCTGGTAGTCTGATGGATGAGTCTGAGTTTGACAAATGCCAGGAGAAAACATTACCTGTCTTTGGACCAACAGTAAAATTTGGGGGAGAAGGGATAATGCTGTGGGCTTGTTTTTCTAGGGTTGACCCGAGCCCTTTAGTTCCAGCGAGGGGAAATCAAAACACTTCAGCTTACCAAGACATTTTGGAAAATCTTATGCTTCCAACTTTGTGGAAATAGTTTAGGGGTGGCCCTTTTCTGTTCCAGCTTATCTGTGCCCCAATGCACAAAGCAATTGGATTTGTTTATTGTGGAAAAAGTCAGGCCCACATAGAGCCCTGACCTCAACCTCATTGAACACCTTTGGGATGAACTAGAACAGAGATTGTTAGCAAAGCCCTCTTGTCAAACATCACTCTGACCTCACACACACACAATTCCCACAGATACATTCCAAAATCGTGTAGAAAGCCTTCCCAGAAGAGTGGAAGCTATTCTAACTCCAAAGGGGGACCAACTCCATATAAATGCCTATGGATTTATTATGAAATGTCATAAAAGCTCCTGTAGGGGCAGCTCAGTGTGTTGGAAGTCTCATTTGGAAGCTGGAGAGTTGCTGAGGGCCACCAGCTCATGACCCTGCCCTGGACCCATATGTGGAGGTGGACCAGAGGCCAGAAAGACGTCACCCCCTGAGCATTGCCAAGGTGCCCTTGAGCAAGGCACCAAACTCCCACATTGCACCCTGGCACTTTCAGTTAATAACACACAATAACCAAAGTTATAGATGAAGTTGACTGATATCTTTATTGCTGTAATTTTTTTTCACATTTTCCATAGACACTGTGATATAACTGTTATTATGTAGAAAATAAATTACCCATGTAATTAAATGAGTAGTGCAGGATCAGCAGGCAGTCTGGCAACTTTATGTGGACTAAACTAATATTAGAGAACTGACGTTTTGTTTTTGAGCTTATTTATTACAAATCCAGAGATACTTGTATAATAACTACTTTTCCATCTATTTTTCAGTCCAAGCGTTGGTCAGTAATGTTTGGCCCTTCAGAGAGCTGACCGGTTATAATCATTTTTAATGTCATTAGTAATTGAAGTGGGATAACTGACCTGTCAAGTTTGAGCAGAGCGATGTCTGCTCCACTGGGGCCCACCACCATTTTCTCCAGTCTCCTCTCTTGTTTCGACTCCTCGGTGGCCAGCTCTTTGTGGATACCCAGCACTACCTTATAGGCTGAAGGCCTCCTGGACCTATGGTGCAGGAAATGCATAAAAATACATTGCCAACCTGAAACAAGTTTTTTAGATGTTAATTGTGATTCTGTTCTAACCTCTCAAGGCAGTGTGCAGCAGTCAGGACCCACTCAGGATTGATCAGAGTTCCTCCACAGAAATGGATTCCTGTACTGGTAGAAAAAAAAAACAAAACAGATATTTATTAGAAATGTACAGGTGAGATGCAACAGCTTGCTTTCAAAAATGCAGATATCAAGAAGCAAAGAAAAGGGTTAAAAAAAGACCGAACATCAATAAATAAAAAACACCGCAACACATCACTGTTTATTTACATCTATAGCTACAAAAAGCACTGACAGATAAATTTCTTGATATGCATAAATATATATCTGTTGAGGAAATTCATAGTATTTTAAAAAAAAACTTTGAGTGTTTTTGGTGTAATTTGCTCACCTGGTTCGGAGGCTGATTTGCCAGGGCCATGAATGAGGCTTTGCCTCGCAGCCACCGACAATTCGACCAAAACACCGTCTTGGTTTGGTAACCGGTGTCCCACAGTTCAGTCCAGCTACAACGAGATAGTTCAAAGTCATTAATTCTCACAAGACAACTGACAAGAAAACAATAAATTTATTTGAAGTGGTGTTACTTAACAAAATGAAGCCTTGTTAGACACAAGAAAATGAAACAGCTGGATGGACAAAAATACATTCTGTTTTATGTGATTTATCTAGCATGCCTTAAGTTATTTTTTGATTAATTGAACAATTTGGTTTAGTGTCAGTTCAGTGGTGCAACATTGTCATAAATTCCCAGGTTGGACAAATTAGGTTGGGACCAAAGGTAATGTCTTTAACTTAATTTGTCTAACAAATTATCTAAAGCCCCAAAAAATCTATTTATTATCATCACTGTCGTTGTCTGGGTGCCAACACCAGCACAGTGTTGGTGGAAAAGCGATATTTGACTCCAATTTCCAGTTCTAAAATACAGGAGATTTAGTGGCATGACAAATTATTTCAGAAACCTTTAGTCGAGACGTTGCTTGAAATTCGCTGACATCCCAAACCTTAACATCAGTGATTTAGCAGCTCATCCAGCTTACGATCCCTCATGAATAAGTGTGAAGTACAGAAAGAAAGCCATCAGTTTTCTTGTCATTGGTGGGCTGTACTGCACAAACTATTGAGAATTAAAATCCACTGAGAAGTCAAGGAGGCACGCCGACAGTCATATCCAGGACAAGTGACTCTCGTTCACCTCCAAATGAAAGAGCACGATTTCAGGAGTAGTCTGACTACATGATCAGTAGTAACCATGGTCATAAAAACGATGAAAATATGTGGATGCATCAGCATGTCGTAGCATTGACCATACAGTGTTTCCGAGCTTACAGTAGTATAATAGTGATAGGAAGGTCCCAACCATGCCTTCCAGTAGGACCACTCCCTCCATGATCATCGCCATCTAACAGAAAACAAGTGGTACTGTATGCAACAAGTGTGGCAAAGTCATATTGCAAGCTATCACAGTGCTATTAGCAGTAGGTCTGCTGTCTAAAACCAGAGACCATCGAAAAAGCACGAAGGAATAACAAATATAGAAATAGAGAAAATGGAATGTTACAAGTTGACCTTCAAGTTTTCCACTATTAAAAACTGTAATTGCTCAGAAAACAACAAATGGGAATTTGAGCCCAATGTGGTTGAAGACCTATTAGGTGTGTGTACGTTTCACTAAAATCTGACCAATACTCTAGGAAGAGTAGCGATTCTTGCGAATTGTGGACGTACAATGTGCGCCTCCTCATAGCAGAAGCTCACTGGACTTCCAGCCAGATCAGCCAAAAGTTGCTGGTTTCTTCATTAGCCTGAGTGAAATCATCTGAGTTGTGCACTGTTGTTAATTTGGAAAGAGGACCAGAATGGATACGAGCAAGTCACTTGGGCAACACACAGTGGAAAATGAGCAGAAAGCGAGGATTCCTGTAGTCTCTTCTTGCTCACTGGTAACAAAGGTATTTAAGTGCTTGAAATCCTCTACACCTAACAAAACCATCCATGGCGGGCAGTTCAGATATTTTAAAACATATTTCGACTGAGTCAGCGTTATGCCTGTACAGAGCAGATAAAAAGTTGATAAAGTTAAAAAAATATATATTGAATTTTAATGTCATTACAAATAACATTCACATACCACAGTCAGGGATCTGACAGTAGTCCCATTTCTTATTCCTGTCCGTAGTGTAGCACCATGGCCCGTTCACATCGTTGTCTGGGTTTCTGCAGCTCTGACAGTGGACAGAAGGTGGGGAAATTAGTGAGGTAGATAAAAAAAGTTCTGTCCTTACCCAAAAGAGTCAATATAGCAACACCCACATACTCACATTGCCTTCGAGACCCTTGGTGGGGTGAGTTTGTGGGGTGAAACTGTTGTGCTGGTGAGGAGTCTGCGCGCTCCATGCCTGGCATGTCACACCCAGCACAGTGATCGAAGTGGGACCTCGGTATGCTTCCCCATTTCCAATCTTGCAGTCTGAAACAGCAGCAGAGAAACAAGGAGGGTGACTCAAAGGTAAACAGGTCTGCCAAGTAAGCAAAAAATGTAATAAATGCACATTTAAAAAGTTGATTCACCTATGTCTGGTGGGGTCTCAGTGGCAGTGGAGGGCTCCTGAGGTCTAGGAGGTATGGTTCCTGAAGGCTTGGTGGAACATTTTTCCAGGTTGCAGTACTCCCAGCGGACTTTGGGGTCTGTAGTGTAACACCAGGGAGCTTTGTCTCCATCAGGGTTCCTGCAGTGATTCATCCTGAGGTCGCTTTTGAAAAAGAAGACTTGGAACTTTAGAACATCAACCTACGAAACAAGGTTTCTTTAGCTCCTGGAATCAAACCAGGAGAGGAACTACAAATCTTTGTTGGTTCATTTCCTGTATAACAAATTAAGAAGCACCTCAGCCTCAAAATGGTTAACTGCTTCTTCTGCATAGTTTAACCCTGTAAGAGAACCGCGAAGTTTATAGAGTCCTAACACCGGGAGAGAAATTAAATAATTTTGGTGAGATGGGATGAGGGGTGAAGAGTCAAGCCGCTACTTGTGCACATTGCAAGGAGCCATTTGAGGTCATTAGGGGACTAGGATGCCTCCTGGATGTCTTCTAGGTGAGGTGGTTCAGGGAGGCCCAAGTGGGAGGAGGTCCCCCTCCCCTTCCAATTGGAGGTGTCCTTCCAGAAAAGCTGGAGGAGGTGACTGGGGAGAAGGAGGTCTGGGCATCTCTGCTCAGACTGCTCCACCTGTGAGCAGGACGCAACTAATGACAGAAAACTTAGGGATGGATGGACCTTATCTTATGCCTTTGAAAAAAGGCATTTGTTGGTTGTTACAACAAATGCTTTATTTCCATAAAGCATTTGTTGTAACAACCAAGACCAAATGTAGACAATATATGTTCATTTGGCAGGTATTCAGCGTTGGACTACTGGTGATATCAGTGTACAAAATAACAACACTATTTTCTCTATGATTCTCAAATAACTTGATAGATCAAAGAACTTTTTAAAGGGTGAATGTGCTTATGTGCAGTAAACGCTCTCTAAGACTAGATTGTTAGTAATATAGTGGCTCATCCGGCTTATGATTCATCAGAATTCCCAGGTCACTGTAATGTGTGAAGCACAGAAAGAAAATACATTGCTTTGTCACTGGTTGGCTGTACTGAACAAGCTAATAAGAATTCAAATCTATTGGGAAGTAAAAGAGGATGCAGAAAGTCATATCCAGGACGACGGCCCTAACCCTGGACTGGCACTGACATAGCTTAAGATATTACTATGCTATAAATAAACCCAATGACAGCATTTACATATAGATGGCAGAGGAGCAAATATGAACACTTGTTTTATTCTTGTGAAAACAGAAAAATGCCTGTAAAAGAACAAATGGGACCTTTACTTTGAGCACACTTTGGGTGAAGACCCATAAGGTGCAAGTTTCACTAAAATCTGACGAATACTGTAGGAGCAGCAGTGATTCTTGTGAGATGTGGATGGATGGATGGATGGATGGATGGATGGATGGATGGATGGATGGATGGACAGACAGATGGACGAATGAATGATGGACGCCTCGCTATGGCATGAGCTCATTGGTTGGTCAGCTGAATTAGTGAAAAAAAAAGAAAAACTGTGCAGATTCAGATTTTAAGGTCTTACGAAAGCCTTATTCTCTTTCATTTAGACACTGTTTTGTAAATAAAATGAAATATATTTTGACAAAAACATTTAATTTTGATTTTTTAATAAAAATTAATTAGCAGTGCGCTGATTCCCTATGTCTAAAGAGAGAAGTCAGTTTGTAGAAATTAAGAAAAAGACTTTGCTCTCCTGCAGAGAGTCTCTCAAAAAGGACCGGGGCATCTCATGGAAGATTTCTGCCTATCAAACCCATTTAGCTCTTCTGTCTGCATAAAAGTTTGCTCCACGTAAAACTCAGCAGATGCTTACGCATTAGGGTAGTTCTGTGGAATTTTGTCATGGCTGTGAGGAGTCACAGAGCTCCAGCTTTGACATTTTTTCCCACTGACAGTCTGTGACGTTATGCCCCGATAACTGGAACCATTCCCCTCATAGCAGTCATCCTCATCTGGTGGTATCACTGGGTCACCTGCAGCAAGAGATGAAGAAAGGGGGAAGATCCACGGATGCATTCATATACTGTATGAAACAAAAGAAGGAGACAGATTGATGATTATCATA
>VUQH01020334.1:8659-26681 GCA_015106775.1 Etroplus canarensis | reverse complement strand
TTTTTTTTTTTTTTTTTTTTTTTTTGCATTGCACAGTCTGACCTTGGGGAGAATTTGCTGAGATATCCATTCCCAGATTGTGGCATTGTGTTAACTCACACCAGCTCACAACCAGCAAAACTTTTGCTTTCATCAAGGTGGTCACACTTGCTGACGATAAGTTAATCAAGTGCATTGGATTAGCAGTGCCTGGCTGCTACTTACCCTCTTAATTCCTATGGAAGCAGTAAGGGTGAGCTTAGTTTTTACTTAACTGCATGGAGTCCTGTGGAACACTTTCTGTTTCGCATGACTGTACTGTATGTAGCAAGGTGTGGCTTGCCTAGAAAACTCTTACTTAACAGGTATAGAACTTTGTTCTTCCCCAAAGAGTAAAGTGCACAGCTTGTGGTGGAGCCATCTTCCTTTTTGTGGCTGAAGAATTACAGTTTAGTCTTCAGGTTGAGTCAAGATCAAATCTCCTTCCATGACTGTGATGTGGTTTTCTTGAGTCTCATATTAAAAGAAATCGGACCTCTTCTCTATACAGCTCTCTGTAGAGAGGAAAGAACATTTATTAATAGTCTTTATGTTCAAAACAGTCTGTGTTTAATTTTTATTTGGTAGAGGAATGTGGTTTTGGCTATGAAACTAGAGGGTTCTAAATGTATATATCTCTTTAAACTTTATTTTGAAAGTAATCCTGATATCAACACCCCTTTGGACAAATAAAGTTACTAAAAATCTCCCATTATTTTTAAACACCTTGTGCTTTAAAATAAAAGTGCTTGACATGGATTTAAGATTACAAACAACTTAGTTTAACCCTGCTAGCAGCCAGACATGTGTCAAAACCACAAGAATGAACATCAAGTAAATACCAAAATGAATTTTCTTCACTTTAAATTGGCTGACAGTTGCTTCAAATGTGACTTAGACTGCAGGTGCACAAGGATTGTGACATTAAAAAAAAAAACAAACAAACCATGGGACTGTAATTTTTATGCTTTCAGAGATGAACTCTGACACTCCAAACACAGGGTTAAACCACTGCCCTGCCTTTTGTTGAGTGACGGGAGAGCTCATCGCCCTGGTCTCAGCAGGCCTCAAGGGATGTTTTAAATGGTGATGGAGTGTAGTCGGGTAAAACCACAAAGTTTTCTCACTGTCCAGATGTTCAAATGTTTTCCCATGGTTTACACGGGATCTTGTGCGTTCCAAAGCTGTGCATACAGTCTGACACTGTATATACAGCTTCATCAGTAGGATACCTCAAAGTCTGGTGCACCGTCTTGAAATGTTAAGAAATGAAAAGGAGTCAGATAGCGGTCTTTCTGAAAAGACAAACTAGCACCATAAAACCCAGCAGCACTCCATTCATCACAGATCTTTTCTATGCTCAGCTGACCTTGAAGCTGTCAGTGTTTAACAAAAGCTATTTGGCAAAACCTGAATTGAGATTGCACTTAAAATGCTAATGGTGACCCCTGGGAGCACCCAACAACTTTTGAAGTCTGACAGGGAATGACTGGCCGGCCATTCGCTGACAATGCAGACACACTAAACCAACTTCAGTAAAAGCATTCTTCTGGAAGCATAAAGCAGGTCAGACCTTCCCATCAACTTCTTCTTTTTTCCTTTTTAAGTCTCAAAATGATATCTGGCTCAGTTACTTCGTGTTACATTTTTAGTTCGGTTATAAATGCTGATGCCTTTTTTGGTAAATTCTAAACATAGCTCACGAGAGTGAACATCTGGCTGGTGTGGGTGATGGCTAATAGGTGAGATGGTTCGCTAATGAGGGGGTTGGAAAGCTTGTGTGGATGCGCATTCTAAAAGAATGTCTGCTGTTCATTTAGTTAAAGCATCAAATCAGATGTTTGAAGTCCAAGTGAGGGAGAAACTGAAGAGTAGACAGTGAGGCTGAATTGAACGAATGCGTCCTACATCCTGGGACAAGCAGGACCTGTATGAGCAATGCGCCTCACATTCCCCCTTATTCAATTTTAATTTGCACACGAATCAAATCCTTATCTCTGCTTTAATCGCAGAAGACGTAACAGGACGTGTTCAGTTGCTTTGTATTTCTTGTTTAAATGACCCACACCACCATCAGCACCCAAAGCAGGAGGATTTCCAAATTGAACCGCTGTGCTTCCTCACATGATGGATTTCCCCTCCGAATCGCTACAAAGTTGTGTCTTCTTTCAGCCTTCCTTTGGCAGACTGTGCACATGAGAGGGAGTCGAGCTCAGACGTGTGAGCACAAGCCCACTGACGGGACCCTCGAGGTGTCTCATTCTGATTTTATCAGAGTAAACATCTGGTCAGCCCTGTGCAAATGACAGTCGCTGACCTATGGTCTACCTGAGTTATTCTGAACCCGGAACTGATTGTGTCGTGCGGTGTTGATTTTTGTTCTGTTTAATTTAAGTAGCAAAAAAAATAGTGAAATGAAATAGAATTATGGGGAATTGATTTGTTATTAAACAGATGATTGTTTTTTAACTTTTGCATGCCATTTTGAATTTTACCCAAGGATAATAATCTGTATATCAATGAATGCTTTTAAACATTTACATATTTTTGTAATTATACAAATGTGTTCTCCAGAATTGGTTGGTGTTTTTAACAGTCTTTGGACTTTGAGTATATCTCTGGTGCGTGCATAATCAAATGAGTAAAAATGTAAAATTCCATCGTCTGCCTACTTCAGACATATCTGATTGGTGCAAAGACAAAGTGCATAATGGAAGGTATTTTTATTGCACCCTGTTGCAGCTTGACTGGGTTCTCTGTTAGCTCAGATTCAAATGAAAGCATCTTTAGTCCTCAGCACGCAGAATATTCCGACTGGTGTTTATGGTCTTGCGGCAGAAAGCGGGATATCTGGTTCAGATAAAATATCTCGTGTGTTTAGGCTTTCAACACAACCAACTGCCGACCCAACTGATCTCCAGCACTCAGGGCAGTGGGGAGGCTTTGAACTGAACGATAGAGCCCGCTCATTAGTCACCAGGTGGTAAACCAAAGCATTTCTTCAAAGCATCAAGAAATACATCACATATTGTCCAAAAACACTCATTTTGGTGATTCTGTTTTTAATACATGGAAACATTTTTTTTTTGGATCAAAGCACTGAGGTTCAGTTTGATGTCAGCACATCGAAATTTGTGTCCACAGTGCATGTGCATGAATACACATTGCCTTTTGTGTCCTTCGCAGTTCTGAAACACTTCCAATTATTATGCACTGGCTTCGCCAGTGTCGCCCTGGGTGATGGAAGTGCGAGCAAAGATATGCCGGAAGCCCAGCTGTTGGTCCCCGGGGTGCCCACGAGTCATGACATCTAGCAGATGTCACACAAGTTGGAAAAGTTTTGCATTTTTTAGTGTTTTGAGGAATGATGCACAGATGTATTTCTCATTCTCCAGCAGTGGATTGTAATTAACTTCACACTGTAATGGCAGCGTTGAGGCTTCTGGCGCTACTTCCTTTACTTCCATGGGGCACAGAGAAGAGGATCATCTCCGCAGAGGTCCAAACTCCAGTAACACTTGCAGTATACAGGAGGACTTTATTACATGGCCATTGTTTTTCAGCTTGTGGGCTTCATTGGGGTCATGCAACAAATCAGATATGAAGGTTTCCCATAGTATATTGATCATATTAGAGTATAAGGTATTCAGAAACTGCAAAAGCTTTTTCAGTACATTCTCAGGTCAAATTTTCATGTGCAGAACGTCGTGGATTTTGCCTTTAAGACTACCAGTGATATACATTTATCATGCCATCTGCAAAAGTGATCTTTTCTTACTCTCACGAGCCTCATGCTTTGCCTTTTTTGCAGATGTTTTGGGTAGCTTTAACACACTTGCCATATTTTGATCGACAAGTGATAAAATGTCGTGTTTGTTTTTGATCCCTTGAGTATAGTTGCTTTCCCAGGGCCTCTCAGAAAAGCTTCTGGTTTGGTAAAAGCAGATCTGGTACCTTCCGATATACATCTTTATAGAAGCTGTTCAATAGAAAGGACAGCATGACTGAATCAGCTGTGATCTGTGCAAGTAACAGTCCTGCATCCGTCAGAAACATCCACATTTTGTCACCCACCAAAAGCCTTATAGCTCCTGCTCCTTGTCTAACCCTGTGCTCTGCTATGCTGCCCTCCCTTCAGATCTCTGCTGTTTTGCGCTTACTGTAGCCTGACATCTCGCTTTTCTCTCTCTTTTTAGAAGACAGCGGAGTCTCTCTGCTGCAACTGATTGGAGATCCTCCTCCAAATGAGGTCACTCAAGTCTATGGATCAGACAACACACCTGGTTATATCTTCGGACCAGATGCCAACACCGGCCAGTTGGCACGTGCCCACCTCCCAAATCCATTTTACCGAGACTTTTCCCTCATGTTTCACCTGAAACCCACCACTGACAAGGCCGGGGTCATATTCTCCATCACAGATGCCAGGCAGAAGCTCATGTATGTGGGAGTTAAACTGTCAGCTGTGCAGGGCAACAACCAAAATATCATCCTGTACTACACTGAGCCTGACTCTCAGCAGTCCTATGAGGCAGCCAGTTTCCTTGTGCCCTCCATGAGGAACTCCTGGACTCGTTTTGCTATTGCTGTGAGGGAAGACAAGGTGATGTTCTACTACAGCTGTGACACAGACCCTCAGGTGATGCACCTCGAGAGGTCCCCAGATGAGATGGAACTGGAGGGCGGTGCTGGGGTTTTTGTTGCGCAGGCTGGAGGGGCTGATCCTGACAAGTTCCTGGTGTGTATACAGACTTTATAGTCATCTCATATTACTTTTAAATACTTTCATAACAGATGAAGAAACACCTGTTGATTGCCCACTGAGTAGATCGGACTGTTACATTTCCAAATTACAGCTTTATACAATCAGCATTAACTTTGATGAGGCAGAACTCCTGTTGCGTGAAGCCTTGGAAAGGGGCAGTTTAATGTTTTGATTTTTCACGGCTATTATCATCATGTGAAACATTTTGGCTGAATAATTCTCATGTGATCCAACTACTCAAATTGACCCACTTCAAACCATAACATTAATGTCTGCATCACGCTACCATCTCCTTTAGAGCCTGCAAATAATTGGAAGACCTCACAGTAGCGGTGTAATTAATGCCAGTCATTTGACTGGTGTGCATCTCAGCGGCTGGCCACAACAACTGCTGGCCTTAGTTATCAGGGTTATAGTAGTTCACCCATGGCTAATTACATGGAGAAAACAGCCAGTGATCATTTTTCATTTTGCCTTTGAGCGTGCAATTATTTCAACAGATGGAACGTTTATCCACACAAAGAGCAAAAGAAGGAAATCATAAAGCTATGCAAACACTGACTAATTTGCTAGGGAAAAACTAAATTGCTTAATTTATTTACATACTTGGAAACACAATCAGTAATTACTGACCATTTGTTTCGTGTCCACGTAATGCACTTAAAACTGGTGGAAAGCAAATTTTTCTTTTAGACTCTTTAGTAACAGTTGTGATTAGAATCTCAGATAGAAAAGACATACACTGAGATATGAAAATACAGCCCAGTTCATTAATTTGTGCATTTTTTTCTCTTTACAGCTTTTGGAAAAATATAATATGGTTTATGGTGGTGCAGTAGTTGGCACTGTCACCGCAAGAAGGCCCTGAGTCTGAAACCACTGGCCAGTTGAGGCCATTCTGCATGGAGTTTGCATGTTCACCCTGTGTATGCATGGGTTTTCTCCAGGTCGTCCGGCTTCCTCCCACAGTCCAAAGATATGAATGTTAGGTTAACTGACTGTTGCTGTGTTGAGTGACTGACCTGTCTAGGGTGTGCTCCACCTCTATTACAGCTGGGATAGACTCCAGGTCACCGACAGCCCTGAACTGGACAAGTAGTTAAGAAAATGGATAACAGAATTTTTTTGGACTGATATTTAAGACTTTTAATTTAAATTTTTTGAAAAGGTATATAATGGCCTTGTTTTAAATGAGCAAACATAGTTTAGCTTTAAAAAGCTGACTCTTTTCTTTAGCTTTCATAAGTCCTTGTTATCAAGTACAGAGTCTAGTTTCCTTTGTAATCATGCCTCACAAACTCTTTCACTACCCCAAGAAACCAAAAGAAAATAAAACAATATGGAAAAGAAATATAGAAATATTGACCTAATTTGGACCAGCTCTTTATCCTCTCGAGGACACTTGACTGTGCATGGGAAATTGTGGATCTGGAAAAGGCATTCGACTGTATCCCTCAGGTGCGTCCTGTGGGGGGGTGCTTTGGGAGTATGGGGTATCTGGCCCATGGTTACAGGCTATTCTGTGCCTGTACAACTGTTGTGGAAGATTGGCTTTGCATTGCTGGCAGTAAATCAGACTCAGTCCTGATGGGTGTTGGACTCTGGCAGGGCTGCCCTTTATCACCAATTCACAACTTTCATGAACAGAATTTCTAGGTGTTTTGGTGGCTTTGGGGTCACCTCTCTGCTTTTGCAGATGATGTGGTTGTTTTGGCTTTGTCACACTGGGGCGATTTGCAACTGGGATGAGAATTAGCCCTTCCAAGTTAAGAGACCGCCGTTTTGAGTTGGAAAGGGTGGGGTGCCCACTTTGGGTTGGGGAAAAGTCAGTTCCCCAAGTGAAGGAGTTCAAGCGTCTCTGTGTCTTGTTCATGAATAAGGGGAGATTGCAGTGGGAGATTGACAGATGGATTGGTGTAGCATCGGCAGTGATGCAGATGTTTTACTAGCCTGTTGTGGCGAAGAGAAAGCTTTGCGTGAAAGCAACACTGTTGTTTTATTGGTCATGCTACATTCGTACCCTCACTTTTGGTCGTGAGTTCTAGATAGTGACCGAAAGAATACATTTGTGGATTCAGGTGGCTGAAATGAGTTTCCTCTGGGCTCTCCCTCAGAGATAGAGAAGCTCAATCATTTGAGAAGGGCTCGGTGTAGAGCCGCTACTCCTCCGTGTCAAAAGAAGCCAGTTAGTTTGGGCATCTGACTAGGATGCCTCCTGGGCATGTCCTACCAGGAGAAGGCCCCGGGGCAGACCCAGGACACACTGGAAGGATTATAAGTCTAGGCTGGCTTGGGAACGCCTTGGTGTGTTCCCTGAGGGAAGCTAGGGGCCGGGGAGAGGGAGGTCTGGGTGTCTCTGCTCAGGATGGATAGATGGATGGCTAGATTTACCTAAGCTGGGTGCTCTTTTCATTTTAGAAAAGTGTAAGACTACTCACAGACCTGAAGTACTACTGGGCACTTTCTGGTTTTGCTTTGTCTTTTGAGTAGTACTGACTAATCACATTTGAGCAGGCTTTGGGTGCCTGCAGGTATGAAATCCAT
The DNA here is from genome assembly GCA_015106775.1 of Etroplus canarensis. NCBI lineage: Eukaryota > Metazoa > Chordata > Actinopteri > Cichliformes > Cichlidae > Etroplus > Etroplus canarensis. Next base: position 19,354 of record VUQH01020334.1, on the reverse strand, counting down.
GTGAAGAGCAGAAGTGGTTATATGTATAAAAATGTTACTGAATAGGCTATTTGGGCACTGGCCCAAATAGAATCTCGAAACAATTTATAGTTGACCTGTAAACAATGACCAGTACACTGAACATCTTGGTCTGCTCATCAGTTAACGACTATTCACCAATAACCCAGAAGTTGTTTCCTCCAGCTGTTGCTAAAAACATATTTTTAATAATCTTGTTGCATAAATAATAACATAAGATAGAACTGTGTACTCTTAAATATATTCCCCTTTCAAATGACTGCTTCTCATCTGGCATCAACCCCTAAAATAAGGTCTTTAGTATTTTCCCTCCTAAAATAACCACCTCTTACTTCCGTTCTCTGCTGTAACACTTGTTTCAATCTTTTTTATGACTAAGGACAGCTGCCTGTGTAGCTGAAAACCACTTTGTAATTCTGCTACACTTACCTTCAGGTTTTTTGGCAAAAGTCTCTCTAAAGTATTTCCTTGTGGTTGGGTATTTCAGCAGAAAGGCATTTTCTAATCTGTTTATTCAAATACGGTGTCCTGACACGGTTTTTTATTTCAGGACCCATTTGCCTTGTGTTAGTTGTTGACCTGAGCGTGGCCCTGGGGCTCCTGAGGTCTTGTGAATTTAATTTCCTTAATCAAATCAAGACTTGGCAAGCTCATATAAACATCTACATATTTATGTTTTGTATATTTTTTAAAAGGAAATTCCCTTCTAAAATGGGATTTTTATCCTTTTCCTATTATCTGTCACAGCCAAAAACAGGCAAGTTTAGTGGTTCTTGTGGAAAAATAAATCCAAGATTTATTAGGAAGATCTAAAGCACAAAGAAGGGCCAAACATTGTATAGAAATGTTACTGAATAGGCTCATGGAACTTCAGCGGAACCATTAAAAGTCTGTGGAGAGACGGGGTTAAAATGTCAAAGAGCTATTTATCTTCAAAGTTCTCTTAAAAAATCCATTTGACTTTTTTCTCAGGACATAAACGTGTCCTGAAGAGTCAACTTCAAATAACTCCACAGCAGCGAGACCACCTCCACATCCACAGCTAATGGCCCTTTGATAGGCAGGAAGATAGCATTCATGCTATCTGTGCGAGTATCCTGTGTGGGAACATGTATCAGATGGTGTTTTTGAGGCAGAGATAATGGTACTTCACAGGCAGAGACATCAATAGCCCCTCTGAGTTTGTGGAAAAGGGGAATTCCCTGATAAATATAATTAAACCCAAGCAGCAAGTTCAGAAATAAGTGCACACATTCATATTTTGGCTGTAAGTGTGAGAAGACGGGTTGTTCTAGCATGCTTATCATCAAATATTTAAACACCATGCGCATTTTTTTGCAACAGGGTGTGATCAGTGAGCTGAGGGTGGTGGGAGATCCCTTTGCTGCCAAGAGGCACTGTGAAGAGGATGAAGATGACTCAGATATGGTGAGTAACAACTTATCACATTTCTGTGACTGACTGCATCTTGCTGGGATTTCGTTAGTTTTGCTTAAGGACATTAGGAATACTCTTAGAAAGACTTCGAATTCATTGTTTTCAACAGGCTGGTCAACAACATAAATACTGTCAGTTAAACTAATTGTTTATACATTATATTACTGTACAACACCAATTAACTGATAGTTCTAAGATGCTGCAACAGCACTCTACAAAGTAAAGTGGAAGGTAAGACAGATGACCGCCATGCAAACTGGATGGGTATACGTAGGCTGGGTCGGAGGAAACAGCATTTAACCATTTGACCACAGCGTATAACCACATTCTGCACAGGCGTGTACTGCATAAATAGAATTAAAGATGGTTATGGCTACCATGACGCCCGCTGATTTGTGAAGTCTTGTTCTATAGTCTTGACATGAGCATTTTCCTGGTTATAACCAGATGTGATGACCAAAAGGTGGATCTGATAAGTAGCTCATAAAATTCATAAACTCATCCATTAAGTGTTTAGAGGTACTGTAGACTCCAAGGATGATTTTCCCAAGGACTTTTCTAGGACTACAGCTGCAGTTATTGTCCCCCTGGTGGTCATTCAACAGAATGCAGGTTTAACACACCTCAGTGTCTTCCCTTAGACCCCTTAGTTCCACTGAAGGGAAATGTTAGTGCTACAGTTCACTAAGACATTTCTGGGAAGTTCTAAGCTTGCAACTTTGTGGGAACAGTTTAAGAAAGGCCCTTTTCTGTTCCAGTATGACTGTGCCCTAGTTCACAAATCAAGGTACATAAAGGCATGGTTGGATGAGTTTGATGTGAAATAACTTGACTGGCCCACACAGAACACTGACCTCAACCCCATCCAACACCTTTGGGATGAACTGGAATGGAGATTGCGAGCCAGGCCCTCTCATCCAACATTACTTTTCTGACTTCACAAATAATCTTCTGGATGAATGGGCAATTTCACACAGACTCACTCTAAAATGTTGTAGTAAGCCTTCCCAGAAAAGCAAAAACTGCTGTAGCTTCAAGGGGGCGGGGGGGCGCAATTCCATATTAATGCCCAACACTTTTGTTCATGCAGTGTATGCCCATCTTTTCTACCATCTATGGTGTTGACACTGACCTATAAAAAAAGAAGACTGCAGGTTCTAGCAGCTGGCACACTAATCAGAAAAATGTATGGCGATGTCAGACAGTTTAGATACTATTTGGTTAGTCAAGAATGCAAGTAACGCTTTCAGTTTCACCATTTTTAAAAGTAAAAAAGCCAACCTGTTTATGTAAGTTGGAACAAATAATTATACTGTGTCATAGGTGTCGTAAAGTAACACAAGTGATGATATTGTACTGAATGTTGGTGCTTTAATCCACTTACAACCGATAGTAAATCTGTAACAGTCTGAGAGCAGCCACTGACCCTGACCACCCAGACACAAACACAGGTGCCTCGCTGTAGCCCACCAGCAGCCTTAACTGTTATTTAGTAAAACATTCACAGCTGTTCTGCTCACCCAGACCACCAAAACCATGTCCTTACTGACAGAATAAAGTTTAAGACTTAACCGCTTGTTGTCATCAAATCTTTAGATGCTGTTTGGATTACATGGGGAAATCACAGGTTTCCCATTTCAGGATGTGCCTTTTATCTCAAATAGCAACCTAACAGCTGTTTTCATGTTTTGACAACACATTAAAGATGCAGATATATTAAGAAAACTTGAATTTAATAGAGGTTTACTGTATGAGAGCTTCTTTCTCTAAGTTGTTACAACAAATGTGTGTGCCTTTGACTTACGGGCGTTAGTGCAGACATAAAAACCTGCTTAACATGGAACCCAGCCAAGAAGGTAACATAAATACCAGATTTACGGCTATAAACACAGTACAGTCATCCAAAATAGGCCGCAAGCACTGTCAGAGGGAGCACAGATAGGAAAGAGGCTGAGTTGTTAATATGGATGAGCACATATTTACTGAAAACACTCCCGCAGATGACATAATTGCTTCAGATTTGACATGCCTGACCAGAAAACGCAGGTAAAGAATTTATAGGCACATGTTGCAGATAGTTAAAAGAACATTTTCAGGCTTATAATGGTCACAGCACTGTGTAAGACCACAGATTGTTAACAATAAAATGAAATGTTAAAAGCATGATTGGTCTCCTCAGGCTTCAGGGGAAGGAAGCGGTTATGCGGAAACCAGACCCCCAAGACCAGGCATGGAAAAAGCCACATGGACGGTATGGAGCAACGTTTATGTTTTCTTGAGCTTCTTTATTTTCTGTGGAGGTTTATCCTTGTCACGTAGACTTTGCCACATAATATTTCTTTGACCTTACTGTTCCTTTTGCTTAGTCTTCTTTACAGACTGTGTTCTAAATGTAATAGGTTGGGGTTTCATTTCTTATTGAGTTTGGCTTCAAAACTGGATCAAACATGATTAAGGCAGAAGAACGAATGAAGAACTTTATTGCATGAAAATGGTTCAAACAGCTGATCGGGTCAGGCTCACATTCCCCACTAATAATAAAATAGAAACTGTATAGCTTTATAGTCATACAAGTGTAACAAAATTGCATAACATCCAAATAGTAGCAGACTGTGCTTCTGTAAAACTTTGTCATCCCAGTTTTGGATATACCACTGTTGTCTCAAATTACTCTACAAGTGAGTAACCACTCATCCCACAAGGAAGATTAAAAACTGCTGAGTTGACGTCTGGATAATGAGCTGCTTCTTTCTTATGCATCTGGAGACAAATACCTTTTACATAGAGTTTACTCTTGTCAAACTTGTAAGGAAATGACCTCAGTGAGATAGAACTGTACAGCGTAAATAAAAGATGGACATGACCCCCAGGTCTAAAATGCAAAACCGACTTTGTTTCTAATGCCCAGTAGGGGGCGACTCTGCAAATCTAACACTTGCCTGATGAGTTTGAGGTCTGAACATGAAGTTTATTTTGAGAATTATGTTCCCATTTGGGCGGCTGTGGCTCAGGAGGTAGAGCGGGTCGTCGTCCAACATTAAGGTTGGTGGTTCGATGCCTGGCTTCTCCAGTCTACATGCAAAAGTGTCCTTGGGCAAGACACTGAACCCCAAACTGTTCCCGATGCAGCCATAAGCGTGTGAATGTGTGCGTGATAGTTAAAGTTGCTCAAAGGCGTAAAATAAAACGCTGTGTGAATGGGTGAATGAGGATTGTAGCTAGAGTAGAAAAGTGCTCTATAAGCACCAGTCCATTTACCATTTAAAGTACAGTAGATGATAAAGCAAAGTATGATTTAAACTATGACTACCTGGTGATTCACAAGTCACGAAAGAATGGATCACACTTAATGTCAGTAGTTCTCAGTCAGCTCCACTCATCACTCATCATGCTTAGTTTTAAAAAAAAAAAAGGCGATGGCGAGTGCCAAAATACCAAACCTGAGGGGTTGGATACACAATATGGACAGAAGTATGTGGCCACACCTCTTAATCACTAAACTCAGGTGTTTCATTCAATCCCATTGCCACAGGTGTATAAAGTCACACACCTAGCCATGCAGTCTGCCTTTACAAAGATTTGTGAAAGAATGGGTCGTTCTAAGGCGCTCACTGAATGGTGCTGTAATTTCAGTTTGTGAAATATCTTCCCTCATAGTATTAGTCTGGGTTTGGCGAATAGCAGGAGAGCATTACCTTGCCTGACAGCACTGTGCCATTTTTAAAATTTGGTGGAGGAAGGACAGTGTTGTGAGGTTGATTTTCTGGGGTTGGCCTGGGCCTCTTTGTTCCAGTCAAGGTAATTGTTAATACTTCAACTTAGACATTTTGGGAAATTCTGAGATTAAAACTTTGTAGGTCCATATAGGCATGTTTGGATGAGTTTTATGTAACAGAACTTGCCCTCACAGAGCCTTGACCTCAACCTCACTGACCACCTTTGGGATGAACTAGAACGGAGATTGCGAGCCAGGCCGTCTCGTCCAACATCAGTGCCTGACCTCACAAATTCTCTTCTGGATGAATGGGCAAAAATGACTACAGACAGACTTCAGAATCTTGCAGAAAGCCTTCCCAGACGAGTGGAAGCTGTTATAGCTGCAAAGGGGGGACAACCCCATATTAATGCCTATAAATTAGAATGAGAAGTCATAATATACATAGTGGCCCAACACTTTTGTCCATACATTTTATGTTCGGCAGTTAATTTTTATTTTTTCATCCCTCCAAGAACATAACACTATTCAAAACTGATCCACTAACAGAAAGTCGCCTTTCTTTTATTTTGAAATTTTCGTCATGGCTAACCAGGTACCCCAGGTTCTTCCTGTCTTGTGTGTCTCACCTGGTTGCCTCTCCAGTGAATTTCTGGTTCTGTGGTTAAACACACTCCAACTGTAGTGTCTTGGACTGCAGCTGGCGACAAGAGTGCTTTTACTGCTCTTGGGATCTATTGCGAGCAGGGTGATCACTTTAACTGGAACATGCTTTAGGGTGAGAACTGGCTCATGTGCCACAGAACAAGGACTACTAACAGCAGTCTTTAGAGTTGTGGTTCATCCACGGGATGAGAAACTCCCTGAAGAGGCAGCTGACTATTTATCCGCTGTTTAAAGTCTTTGCAGCCTTCTCATTTCGTGCTTCATTTTATTGTGCGTGTCTGTAGTCTCTTGCACACTGCCATTGGCCCAAATAGAATCTGCATTTGTTGGAAAGATGTGCCTAGTAACATCTTAAGGGCTCAAAATGGTGTGTTCCTTCTATTTGATGCAGTACAGCACTAAACAACTCAAAAACTGATGGCCACAACCTAGTCCCTTTGTATCTCTATGCTGCTCACCCACACGTTTCCTCACAGTTACACTGCTCACTTCGGCTATTCTTTGCGGCCGCCCATACAGAGTTCTTTTCATCTGCGACTATCTTTTGGTGACGTCCATCATCTCCCGTTTTGTCACTCTCTCTATCTCTAACCACTTTGTCTTTCTGGCTTCCTCTCTCTGCTTTCTGTCTCTCTCACTCTCACGCACAGATTCCACAGACACCCACTCACATCTTCCCACCCTCAACAGATAGCCACGCAGGCTTGAAAGCAGAACAGCCCTCCAACCTGCACCACCACGCGCTGTGCTTGCATGCTCTCCCGCTCACAATTATAGTGGAGCGTCAGGAAAACCAGATGTCAATTTGGACTCAATCTGATCCAAGTTAGAGGGCCCCCTGGCCTTTTCAAGGCTCTGTTATTCTGACTGGTTTCTCAATCAAATGAGCGTACAGGAACTGACAGTGGTGGAAAGAAAGTTGGAGAAGGTGGAGGGGAGGGCGGGTAACTCAAGTCGGAAGTATCATTACAGGCCTACATACTCTGGCTGGATGCCTTGCAGCGTTTACAAGGGGCTTTTTCCCACCTTCCCAGACCTTCATTAGCATCATATAATATAAAATATAATGTGAAAGACAACAGCTGGCATCTAATGCCCGCATGGCAATTTTTCCATCTAATAATGATGATCTGTTCACACAAAGTATAACCTACTCTCAGCGCAATTGTCCAAGCTGTGCAATTAAGGCAAGTCTGGGCTAGGACAAGTTAGACAGGGAGAGTTGTGTAAGTGAGACTTTCCATTTTGTCATCCTGGAATTCATGGTGATAGATGGCAGAGCGAGTCAGCCATCCTCAACGGCGTCACAGCCGGGAATGAAGTGTCCCCTTCAGCAAGAAGCTCAAAGAGGAAATGTTCCCAGAGCATGATTACCTGAAACAAGAGTTTAGCCATTTTAAATGAACACTGATTTCTAAAGTCTGTTAAGACTGGACTCCTTGGAGTTATCCCCTGATGAGTAGCAGCCAGGTGCTGCTGGTCCAGGTTGTTGGCAACCTTTACTATCAAGAGCCATTTCTGAGCAATTTTTACCAAATAAAATCTTTACGGCGCTGCAAAACATATTTAATGCAGCCTATAAAGTATAAATTAGTTAACTAATTGTTAACAAATGTTTAATAATGTACAACTCTGCAATAGCCATTTATGATTTTTTTTTTCAGATGGCTCACAGTTGAGCTGCTGTGACAGAGATGGCTACTTGCCACAGATTAGGATATCTTATCTGTGTGTGATTTTTGCTGAGTCATCTCTGTGCTCGTGACCTAGTTAATGTGGTGGGTGGTCAGGTCCTTCCACATTGTAAGACTGCTCCAATGCAGATCGGACTGACGAGTTTATCAAGCGTTAAACTTTTTATTAGACTACACACATTGGAAATGACAAAACATAATATGGGTTTCCATTGTTGGTCACTGAAAACTAAGATTATATTGCATCCTTCTAAGGATGACAAACTGTCATGGTCATCACACATCTCCACCCTTTTAAAGAAATTATTATTATTAAGAAATGATTTCCTTTTTTAGGGAACTTATAAAGGCTAAGTTCCTGTGTCAGATTCTACAGACAGAACAGAAAGAATCCAAAATGTCTGCATCACAAGCTGTTGGTTTCTGTGGGTGAGGTGAGGTGAGGTGAGGTGCCTATCAGGATATTAAACACACATATCAAGCCCAGCTTTAGCCTGTCCACGCTGCCTCCATCTGGAAAGTGTTATGAAATGTCTGCTGCTCTGCCACCACAGTTCAGTAGTTTGTTTCCTCAGGCCGTCAGACTGCTGAATTCATCCTCCAGGCATCACCATGACTTTTTTTTAAAATAACTTCTTATTTTTGAATAATTATTATTATGATTTTATTTAGTAAAACCCCAATTCCATAATGGTTAGAATGTGGTGTAAAAATATAAATAAAACCCCAATGCCATGATAGGCAGGGTGGAGTGGGTGGAGACGAGTGTCAGGGGTGCTTTGTGACAGAAGGATAGCAGCGTGTAGTGAGACCTGTATGTTTGGAGACGGTGGCACTGACAAAAAGACAGGAAGTGGAGCTGGAGGTGGCAGAGCTGAAGATGTTGAGATGTTCAGAAGAAGAAGAGCACAGAGAAGGTTGATGGGTGTAGTGAGGAGGACATGCAGAGGGTTGGTGTGAGGGAAGAGGATGCAGGGATAGGGTGAGATGGAGGCAGATGATCCGCTGTGGAGATCCCCTCTAGACCAAGTCTTGCATATTTCAGCAAGATGATGCTAAACCACATCCTGCAGCTATTCCAACAGCATGGCTTCATAGTAGAAGAGTCCGGTGCTGGACTGGCCTGCCTGCAGTCCAGACATCTCACCAACAAAGAAGATCCAGGACTGCTAAGCAACTGGAATCCAAGAATGGGACAACATTCCTGTCCCAAAGGTCCAGCAGCTGGTCTCCTCAGTTCCCAGATGTTTATAGACTGTTGTTAAAAAAAGAGGGGATGCTACACAATGGGAAACGTGGACCTGTCCCAATTTTCTGGAGGTGTGTTGCTGCCATCAAATTCCAGATGATCTAGTATTTTTCATCAAATAGTAAAACATCTCACTTTTAAAGTTTGATATGTTTTCTATGTTCTTTGTTTTATGAGTTTTAGAAGTTACTGTGTTTTAATTGATGTTTTATGCAGCGTCCCAACATTTTTGGAATTGGGGTTGCAGAATGAAAAATCAGTAGGTTTATAGTTTGTTTACAGAGTCTCCACACTTGAGAGCAGGAGGGGGAGCTAACTAAGCCAGGTGTAAGAGGCAGCCAATCAGAAGAAACTTAAAGGAGGAGGAGCTAACACTGCTGGTCTCCGAGGATGAACAGAGGGGTTATACCAGTGCCCAATATGAAATAAATACAAGGTTTATTTTAAAATATGAATCATGCAGTTACACTAGTGGACCAAAAGTAAATATATACAGCTGGAAATGAGCAGAATGGGTATGTAACAAGGCCAAGAAGCAACCAGCACAATGTTACAATAATCATCTGACAGTGCAACCTTTTGACTTACACCATGAAGAATCTTTGGATCTTGTTGAGCCAAACATAGAATTTCACCTTACAGATTGTTCCAAAAAAAGATAAATACAGGCTGTGATTTCATTTAATAAAAAATAGTTCATTTAAAAATAATAAATAAGAACACTTAAAACTTGGAAAAGTACATTTTACTACCAGTCAACATAAAAAGCAATAAAACAACTGTCATGGTCTGGGCTGCTGCATCTCTCCTCACCTGTGGTGTCCTGGTTCCTCCTTGGACTGGTCCTTCCTAGGGTCTCATCATCTCCACCTGTGGCTGGTGCACACCTGCATCCCATCTCCACTGATTCCTGCTACACTGAAAGCCCCTGTCACATCTTGACGATTTAACAAGTGTACGCACATCTATGAAAACTTCAGCAAATACGCTGGCATGCATCAAATAAGTTATTGGTAAGTTTTATATAAGTTAAGAGCATGCTGACGTACGCTGATATATGTCATAGTATGGCAAGGGCGCTGGAAAATTTTGAACGTGCACAAAATTTCCGGCATATGCCAGCGTACGGTTGATATGTCCCGCATACGCAGGCTACTGTATATGTTGAAGGTACTTAATGCATACAGTGGCTCATGTTACTCATATGTTGAAATAAGTGAAGATAATGTCTAGTGTACCCAAAATGTATTAATAACCTATGAGTATTGTGTTTTTAGCCTATAAATAACATATATCAAACTTAACTCCAACACATATTGATGTTTGTAGAAGTATTTGACGTGATCCTGTCGAACTGAACATCTTTCCCACACAGCTGCCGAATACCTGCATATGTGGTGCATTTAAGGGGAGTGGTATAAATGGGCTTCAAGTTGTGAATGCCGGCAGTACGCTAGCATTTGTTAGTATTATGTTCTATATATGTTAACAATACGTTGAGAATACGTCCATTTAACATCACTGTTCTGCGCATGCCAGCGTTTTAGAGGAATTTGGATGTGTCGGCATAAGCTTGTTAAATCGTTCACACACAGTCACTCATAAGTGGAGATACATGAAGATAACGTCTAATGTACCCAAAACTTAATTCTAACCTCTGAGTAATGTGCTTTGAACCTATGTGTAACTTATAGTGAACTTATCTCCAACACATATCAACACATGTAGATGTATTTGATGTGTTCTGGATGACCACAGCACTTACTCAATGTGTTTCTAACGCACAGCTACAGTTTAATGGCGTATTGGCTGAGAGTAGGTGTCGGCCACGGATGCAGCTACGATGCCACTGACGATGCCCGAGAGGCGTTGGAACCTGCACCACACAGGGTGAGCATCAGGGTGACGCGGGTGAT
>VUQH01020329.1:38556-61580 GCA_015106775.1 Etroplus canarensis | reverse complement strand
TGGTGCGAGTCGCTGTGTTGCTGTGACATGTTGCTCGGCGCAGCAGGGTTTTCACTTCGCTGCAGATTGTTTACATCTGTGCAGGCGGTCATATTTACCCAGAGTACACCGGGACAGACAGATGATCAGCCACGTCAAGCTTGCTTCATTTTAGTACAAAACGGAAAAGGTAATGTTTCGATTTCAAAATAAAAGTATCAAATTAGAACGGAAGTGTGGGTAAAAAGTAACGTTTGGGCCGATCTTTATTACTGTTTTGACATGCGTGTTTTTAATTGAGTGTCGAATTTATTTATTTTTTTTAAAAGTTACACTTTTTCAGAGGCTTGAAATTAAGTTTTAAATGTAAGGGTTGTTTTTAACACTGCAGTCAATGACTGCCTGAAGTCTAGAACTAATGGATGTCACCAAATGTATTTCCTCCTTTGATATACCTTCAGTTGTTGCTTTTTTTGTGGCTCTCTCTGCCTTCAGGTTTTGGCTTCAGTAACTGGTAAGCATGCTCTGCTGGTTTGAGCTCAGGTGATTGATTTTCCTTTTGAATAATCTATTCTATTGGTGGCCATACATGCCCTTGGCATAATATTGCCTCCACCATGTTTCATGTGGTATGCCTCAGATCATGATCTGTTCTTTTCCTTCTCCATACTTTCCTCTTCCCTCAACCTTTTTTTTCTCTGATAAACTTCTTTGAAACATGACAGGATTTGTATTGCATGATGTAACTTTAACTTCTTGATGATGTGGTGAACTGCCCAGAGGGAAAAAAAATTGTTTCTCCTCATATCTGCTTTTCTACAAATTAATCTTTCTATCTAATCTACTCTGAAAACTTCTGGCCATCGTGATTGAGTCTTTACCTCAGGTTTCATTAACAAACTGAAAGATCCACCTTAAGACAGGTGTATTATATTGAACTCATTGTTTATTTATTCTTAATTATTTTTAGACCCTACAACAGACAATTCAACTAATTAGGTAGCTTTTGAAAGTAACATTGTCATTTATACCTAACTGAAGAGGTGAAAGTGTTAAATACATTTGCATTTGAATGCACTTCCATTACTGCTTTTACTACAAGTCATTCATGAATAATAATGATTTGTCACTCCACAGAACACATTTCCACAGCTTTAGAGTTCAGCGGTAGTTGCTGTACAACACTCCATCCACCCTGTTGGCTTTGTGATGTAAGGCTTGCATACAGCTGCTTGCCCATCGAAACCTAAGCCTGCGATGAGGCTTAAATCAAGGAGCCAGTTCACCCTGCCATGGACAGGATTACTGGGGCACCCCTGGAGCCAGGCCTGGTGGGGGATGCTTGAGGGAGAGCGCCTGGTGGCTGGGCCATAGCTCATGGGGCCTGGCCCACACACCCCGAACAAGCAACATGTGTCCGCCCTCCACTGGGCCCACCTCCTGCAGGAGGGGCTGTAGGTATTCGGTGCAGTGTTAGTTGGGCAGCAGTCAGTGGCAGAGGCCCTGGCGCCTCCCAGGTGAGGTATTCTGAGAATGTCCCACCAGGAGGAGGCCCTGGGGCAGACCCCCGATCAGCTGAAGAGATTATGGCTATACATTCACACAATTTTTGGCTGAGATCCGATTATTTTGTGTGGTCATTTACATTCTAATTTAAACGCGACCGCCATCAGACTCCAGTGTGAACAGTCTACAGCCCTGAAGTGACGCGCGTGCGCGGAAGAAGACTTGACATCACCCGCAGCACGCTGTGTTTACAGAAGTAAATATGGATGCTACAGTTATCAGCATGTGGGTAAAACCTCACTTTCTTTCCAATGAATAGCTCCATCAGCGCTGTCTATCATGCTTTTTTTGACCCTATTTTACATTTGATTTACAGAATTTCATTGTACCTGGTGTGTAATGACAATAAAGTTGCATTCATTCACTGATCTTGCCTTGTCTTGCCTCCTCCGGCGCAGAATTATGATGTCTGTTTCACTTCAGTGACGTAAAAGTCGAATGCAATGCGAGGTTGCTTTGAAAACATCAGATACATATGAAAGTGGCCTGAATCCCATTTGAAGAAATCAGATCTTTGCTGTTCAGAATGTTATATTAAAAAAAGAAGAGATATGGGGGCACATATAGGCAAAAATTGGATTTGGGCCACTTTTGCCTGCAGTGCAAACATAGCATATATAAAGGTAAGTCTGAGCATCTTTGCTTAGACTAGAGCCCCCGTGACCTGAATCCAGATAAGTGACAGAAAATGATTGCATAAATAATAGAAATAATATTAAGAAGAAGAAGAAGAAGCATGTTGTTCTGGCTGGGCCCCCCTAAAGGTCTGATCCTAGGATCGCCCCTGGGGGACCGCTGCTAGAGAAAGATGTACACTTCTGGATTTTTTTGTGTGGCTGTAATTTGACCAAACATATTTCTATTCACTCCTGTTCCTCTAAAGCTTCCTTTTTTTTTGCATGTCTGTCAGTTGTAAACAAGCGTGCATTTGAAGCCTTTTACACTGAACGTTCTTACCGGATGCTGTGCAGTTACAGCTGCTTTTTTTCCTGGCGTTGGACCGAGGTGCATGGCGCAGCGAGAGTAACGAAGCAATATCGGCTAATTTTTGGATATTAAGACCGTGGCTGTTTTTTTTTTCCTTCTTTTTTTGGGAACCATGCAGAAATCCTGAAATGAGAGTGTGAGATGGTATCACTTCCTAACGTGTGGATAACTATCACTGCCCCATTGATGAATACGAGCAGAACGGGTCTGAGGAATAGCTGCTGCTGCATTCATAAACACTTCTTTAGGACTCACAACAACCCTTGAGCTTTGTTTTGGGGGGCTAGGGGTGGGGTGGGGGGGGTCACGAAACGCTGCAAATTCCTGTTGTGAACGGGGTTCGAAGATGGCCGAGCGGGGTCAAGTGAATTTAGAGCATCTCGGCGGAGTTATGAGGCTCCGAGAGGAACACGAAAAGGTAAATTTGAGCAGCTGTTGTGTTAACGGTTAGCCCGGCCACATGGTGCGCCAGCAGACGTCTTCTGATGAACGGCCGGGACCTCCGGAGTGCTTTTGTAAACGCCTGCGCACTTATTCTTTCACGTGCGAGACGAGAGTTTGTTCTTTTGACTTTCAGTTTTCCAGAAGCTTCTCTTCCCCCCCCTTCACGGCCGCTCACATGTTCCGAGTTCTGGTTTGAATGTTGCAAGGCGTGCTGCTCGCTTTCGCTTCTTTGCACTCCTGTGCCGTCTATTCTGCTTTGGGGGGAAATGAGTTTTATGAATTGCCCCCATGCCTGTGCTTACCTCTCAAATCTTTGTTTAATTCTCCAGCAGAAGCCTGTATAGTTTGCACAGAGTTTTCAGTTTGATTCATACTAAAATGATTTGTCCTAAAACAGGTGGTGAAAGACTGTGAAAGTCGGATTCAGCACTGGTAAGCATCAAAAGACCTAGCATTTATTCAGCACACTGTATAGATACTTACTGTTGTATTATTCCCTGGATGTACACTATATGACAAAAGTATTGGGCCACCTACACATTACATCCACGGGAGTTTTTGACATCCCATTCTAAATCTATAGGCCCTCCCCCCTTTGCGGCTATAACGGCTTCCGCTCTTCTTGGAAGGCTTTCTGCAAGATTTTAGAGTGTGTCTGTGGGAAATCTTGCCCGTTTACCCACAAGTGTTTGTAAGGTTAGACACAGATATTGACAGGAGGGGCTAGCTTGCTGTCTGTGTTTTAGTTCATCCCAAAAGTGTTCAGCGGGGTTGAGGTCAGGGCTCTGTGCTGGTCAGTCAAGTTCTTTGACCTTGTTTTGTGCATAGGGCCACAGTTGTGGTGGAACAGAAAAGGGCCTCCCACAAAGTTAGAAGCTGACACATTCAAGTTTCCCTTCACTGGACCCAAGGGGCCCATTCCAGCTCCAGCAGAACCACCCTATAGCATTAGCGCTCCCCCACCAGTCTTTACAGCACAATGCACTCAGGCTGATGATGTTTTTCTGGTATTTGCCAAACCCAGACTCACCTACCAGACTACCAGGTGGAGATGCTTGATTCATTACTCCACAGAACACTTTCACTGCTCCAGGGTCCAGTAGTGATGTGCTTTACACTACTCCATCCAACACTTGGCATTGTGGTTAGTAGTATAAGGCTTGCATGCAACTGCTCAGCCATGGAAACGCATGTCATGAGGTTGTAAACTCCGCAGTTTTTGAGTCAGCAGAGCATTGGCAGCTTGTACGTACCATGGCTCCCAGCATTCGGTAACCCTACTCTGTAACTTTACGTAGTCTGTCACTTTGTGGCCAAGTTGCTGTGGTTCCCAAACACTTCCGCTTTGCAATAATCCCACTTACAAATGATTGTGGAATATCTAGGAGGGAAAGACGTTTCGCAAACTGACTTGTAGTAGTGGCATCCCATTACAGTAACACACTTGAATTCAGTGAGAATGACCCATTCTTTCACAAATGTTTGTAAGCACAGATTGCATGGCTAGACTGCTTAATTTTATACACCTGTGGCAATGGGACTGAATGAAGCACCTGCATTCAATTATCAGAAGGTGCGGCCCAGTACTTTTGATCATATTATGCATCTGTTATTCAGAAATGCAGTGTACTTCTAAAATGTAACACTTCTGAATTCTTTCAGGCAAATACAATTGACTTACTGACAACAGCAAAGATTTTTTTTTAGAGTCATTAATACTTACTGAATCCATACACGTTAAATGAAAATTTCAGCCACTTTTAAAGTTCCTGCACGCCCACACAGTGGTATTCAGGTAGTCTCTCTGCTTCGCTAATGAATAGCTTGACCTTTGCTCAGTTTCCATGTACATATAGTTCCCTTTTTTCCAGCTGACATTTTTGACTTGTCATTGTAGGAAAATAACAGGTGTTGCTATTAGCATTATCAGCAGTCCAGGAATTTTTCACAGTGACAGTGAGTGCAAAAGGCCAGGTTACGCAAACGTCTAAGTAGAGTTCAGTTAACTGTGTTATTTCCACTTACTCTTTATTTTGCGGCGATGTCTCAAAATAGAATGATTAACGTGTTATCAGAGTGGGTAGATCCCTTTTCCCTTAGTTGATACTCATCACTGATGAGTCTTTGCTTGACCTTCTCATCCTCAGGCTTCAAGGCGGACCCAGAGCTCTTATTTGTTTGATGAGCAAGGAGGGATCTCTGAGGAGAGGCCTTCTTTTGTGGAGTCATAGGTTCAGATGTTATTAGAAATCTGCTGATTTTTATCCAGGAACAAGTAACAGATTTGACTACGATGTGAAATTACTAAGTTTAGATTTTATTTATTTTACATTTTAACTCTTAGTCCAAATTATTGGATCTGTAGCAACTGCATAGCTGATTAAAAAAATAATTTGGCTTGTTTTAAATTTCTTACATAAAAGAGAAACATGCTGAGATGTTTAAAACTGGAATTTGTCATATTTGAAGAAGTCGGTGACACAACTATGCGAGTATTGCAAGTAAACACTAACAAAAAAAACAGGCAAAGCTATTAACACAGAAAGGAGACATCATCCCTCCTTTTCCGTGCTAACTCTTTTGCATCTTCAGGAGAAACACATGCACAAAGGATAGAAATATTGATGCATTAAAGGGAAGATACACCATGTGAGATAGTAGAGCTCCTAACAGGCAGATGGAAACACCTGTGTGAGTGGACCATGGCTGTTGAGGGGCTTTGCTAAAGGGTAAATTTGTTACTATAAGTGCATTTCCATTGATTGTAAGCAGGGGTGTTAGCGTCAGTATGTTTCGTAGTATTGATTAAACTAGCTAAAGTACTTGTAGTAGGTTTTATTTTATTACATTTACTTTGTATTATGTGTAAAATGAAAGAAAGTGGTTGTTGGTAAAAGGGCAATAAAGCACTTGCTTTTTACGGACGCGTAGTCATTGTTATGTAGGGCTTGATGGACTTGCACAGGTGATTTCACTTCCACTGATTAAAGCCTGTGTAAAGGCTGAGTGGGTGTGCGCAGCTGTGATGGATGTCTACCTCACTATCCCGCTTTCTTGGAGATGTTAGGACAGGACAAATCACACCTTTATTATTCTTGTAGATACATTAATCCAGTCCGTGTGCATTTTTCAGTGTAGTTCTGCTCACCTTTCATTCACACAAGGGTCTGATTCGGCAGAATAACTGCAAACGTTTGTGTGGGTGTGTCTGTTTGCAAATGAAAAGTGAGCGATGACTGAAATTCATAAGAAGCAGCAGAGAAAGATGAACAAATGTTGAGGCCACAGTATTTCAGTGTGCATCTGAAAGTCTAATGTTTACCCCTTTTGTCTTATGAAGGTCTTATTTATTGTAAAATTAACACATTTTGACTTTTTAACCATAGCTTTGTTTTTTTCCAATTATCCCAATAAGACTCGACAGAATGGCACAGTCAGCATGAGCCAGGAAAAGCCTTTTTAACTTTACTATTGCCACATCAGATTTCTTTTTCCAACTGTGACATTTCCAAATCTCTTCAATAAAACAATGTCTGTGTCATTCTTACAGTTAGATCCATAAGTTTTTGGAAAATGACACTTTTATTTGGTATCTTTGCTGTTGTACACCACAGTGGATTTTAAATCAAGCTATCAAAATGTGATTGAAGTGCAGACTTTCCACTTTAATTCAAAAGGTTTCAGAAAAGTATTGCCTGAACTGTTTAGGAATTACAGCCATTTTTATACATAGTCCCCCATTTTCAGAGGCACACAATAACAGAACAGAGATAAATACAAGGCTTTTTATTAATGATTGGATGAACATTTTATGCAGCCAATGACTGGCGGAAGTCTAGGACCCATGGATATCACCAAATGCTGTGATTCCTCCCTTGAGATGCTCTGCCAGGCCTTTACTGCAGCTGTGTTCAGTTGCTGCTTGTTTGTGGGTCTCTGCATTCAGTTTTGTCTTCAGTAACTGAAAAGCTGCTCTACTGGGTTGAGATCAGGTGTCTGACTTGGCAAAAGAATGTTCCGTTTCTTTGCTATGAGAAACTCTTGGGTTGCTTTTGCAGTATGCTTTGGGCCGTTATCCATTTGCACAGTTTTGCAGCTTTTGGCTGACTCTGAGCAGAGAGTATAGCCCTGTATACTTCAGAATTCATCCTGCTACTTCTATCAGCAGTTACTTCATCAATAAACAGTAGTAAACCAGTTCCATTGGCAGCCATACAGGCCCATGCCATAACATTGCCCCACCACCATTGACAGATGATGTGGCATGCTTCAGATCTTGAGCTGTTGTTTTTTTCCTTCTCCATACTTTCCTCCTCCCATCATTCTGGTACAAGCTAATCTTGGGTTCATCTGTTCAAAGAATTTGAGCTGGCCAATGCATTCCTTCTTTTTCAAAATGTACAGGATAGTTGATTTGGCCTCTCCTAAATTTTTTGCTGTTTCTCTTACAGGTTTATTTTAGTTTTTCAGCCTATTGATGGCTTTCTCTATGGACCTCATATTGAGAGTTTCAGTGAACAGCTACCAAATACAAATTCAAACCGTAGGATCAACTGCAGATGCTTTATCTACTTAATTAGTCAAAAAATACTGAAGAAAGATGCCTCACCACAACATGTGACTACTTGTCAATGTGTCCAATTACTTTTGAGCCTCTGAAAATGGGGGGACTATGTATTAAAACATTTTGACAGTTTTAATCTGTTAACATTCACTGTGGTGGTTTTACAGAGGCAAAATTACAAGAACATGTCACTGTTCAAAAACTTATGGACCAGGCTGTATACAATGACTTTACATTACAAAACTTACTGCCCCCACTGCTGTAGTTATTTTATTAATTGGATTTTAAATTGGCCAATAAACAGATCGGTTTCAAATATCTGAGTGTACGAGGAGAGTGTAAAAGGGGAAGAACTGTTGTCCAACAGATGACTAGAGTAAGAGATTTATGACTCAGTGCGAAGGGCTTTTGGCTGCACTGTGCTTTGAACTGGCTGTATAACACTTGCGGCGAAAGGCTCCGGAAGTTGAGCCAGCTTCAGTAGTTTATGTTTGGGTGCTGACATAAAGTGTTCTAGCTGCGGTCCATTTACAAACTGGTGCTGTGATTTGCATTGAGAGGAACATGCAGATTTTTTTTTGACATATTAGTTTTATGAAAGAGAGAGGGAATCACTTAAGTTTCAGAGTAACCACATCTGTGTTCTTTATCAGCATGAAATAGGACATCTTAATTAGCTGTGTTTTTCTCCCAGTCAGTTACTCTTACAATTGCCCTCAAATTTGATATTGCCCAGCTACAAATAAATCAAAATGAAAACAGCGACATCTTAAGGCCACTTTGGTTGCTACATCACATTTTTCTTTTCCCCTGAAAGGGAAACAGGCACTTCCCTGTTACTCCATGCCTATTGTTTGCTTTCCATTGTTTCATTTTTCACCTAATCCAAGATATGTCAAACAAACCTAATTGAATAGCAATGGCTTCAGAGGAAAGCTGAGATTTCAAGGGAGAAAATGTTTATTTGAACAGACGTTGGATCTTTTTGCAGGAAGAAGGTGTCAGGTGATTATGAAGCCCTGAACGACCGCCTCAAAACTCTGCCAGATCAACTGTCTTATGATATCATGGTGAGGGCTAACCTTGTTTAAAATACAAAGGAATGAAAAAGGCCTATATATGTTTGGTTTTTTAAAAACTCCCATCACTGAAAGTTTTATTTCTCCTCTTCGTCCTACTTTTGCATCCACCTGCTTTATTTGACCTGTTTCACTTTTTCCGCTCTTTTTCGATCCACTGTGGTATGAGCAGGTGCCATTTGGCCCTTTGGCCTTCATGCCCGGAAAACTGGTGCACACAAATGAGGTCACTGTGCTGCTGGGTGATAACTGGTTTGCCAAGTGCTCTGCCAAGCAAGCTCAAAAAGTTGTTGATCACAGGATGAAATGTGAGTATTTAAAAAAAAAAAAAAAGTTTTTCTCTTCTCTCTGAATAAACACATATTGCATGATGTTTCTGAAGTCGCGCAGTGCTGCTTTTCATCCAGCAGAGGGCGTAAGTGCATCACATCTACATAGCTTGCCTGAACAGAGGCTGGAGTGACAAACTTTAAACTGTCTAATGATTCACCACGGGAGTTAGACCCATTCAGATCTATTCTAACGGTTGCAGTTCCTATAACAGGTTTTTCACACATGCTTTAATTTCAATGTGCAGTACTTGCAGAACCCATTATGTGTGCAGCTTTTGCATTCATTCAGGTAACAATTCATGCCTGTTCTTCTTCCCTGTGATCAAATTCAGCCCTGTAGCTGAGGCAGCTTTGTTTCATCTTACATCAGTTTTGTGCAGCTTTGCCTCCCTGTGTGTTAACCCCGCTGCTCATTTCTAGGTCTGAAAATCTCATATCAAGTCAAATGGGCCCGAGTAACGATCTCTGATGTGAACATTATTAGAATGTTTAGTGAAGCAGAAATGTGCTGCCACAGCCCCATCCGCACCCCCCCACCCCCACCCTCCACTCGTCCTCCCCCATCTTCTGACCCTGCCCACCCTGCTATTACAGAGCTAAGTGCTGTAATACAAACATAGCTAGCTGAAATGTGTCAGACAGCGGCTGAGTTGTCAGGCCTTCTGTGTTTGACCTTTCTTCACTTCCAGTTGATGCACTGACTGGAGGGGCTCCCGATTGCCATGGAAACAAGGGCCCTCTGCTGCTATTAGTGAAAGGGCTTAATTGTTGTGAAGATTTAATGATCCGGAGTAGTATTCAGGGCAGAAGATATTATGAACTGTTTGTGTCATCATTTTTCATTTTTTTTCCCTCTTCACAACTTGTTTAGGATTTTTAACTCTTTAAAAGCTGGTTGTCATTTAAAAAAATGTTTTATTGAAATCTGCCAGCAGTCTCTTGCTCGCTTTTTTCTTACGCACATATGGTTTTGTCAGTTTGCCTCCTTGAATGCACATTTTGATGGAAATGCATCTGCTGTCTACAGATGTGAAGAATGAACTAGACGGTCTGTCCAAGACAATGAAAAACTTTGAAGCCAGACTTGGGTTTGCGAAGGATTTGGAAACCATTTCTGCTGTATGTTGCATTACCATAAGTCATCTCACGCATAAAATGTTGTGCAATAAATAAATGAGGGCAAACCTTACTGACTGTTCCATTCTTGTTCTTTAGAATAAAGGTGACTATGTTGACATCAGAGAGGAGGTTGGAAATGGTGACTCTGCTGTCACCAAAGGTATTTGTCAGGCTTTCTTCTGACCTCATTTCACTTTTACATTGTGGCCTTTGAGGAATCAAAGAAAGCCTTCAACCTATTGCTTAATTCTGCTCCATAATCAAATTCATATTTCGGATTAAGTAGTTTAAAGATTCCCTTCTCTGTATGCTTTAATAGGAAAGCAAAGAATAGCTCACAAACCAAACTCTAAGCCCAAGCGGGATGCAGTTTTTGATTTTAAAGAAGAGGATGAGGAGAATGAAAATGAAAGCGGTGATGGTGGGAGCAGGAAAGGCATTATGACTGAGGAGGAGCTGTGGGCTAGACTGGATGAACTCGAGAAACTGGAGGAACTACAAGATGAGCAGGACAGGTATATGAACATACGCTTTTAAAAATAATTTTGTATTTTCTGCAGAAGAATGTTAACGTTTTTTTTTTAAATGGCTTTTTTTCCTCTTCAGATTATCTGATAATGGAGACATGAATGGTGAGGACACATCATCCTCTTCCTCAGAGGAGGAGAAGGAAGCAGATGCTACAACTCCAGTAAATGGGCTGAGTTTGAAGCCAGGCTGGAGCTCCTTGCCTTCTAGCACGGCACTCAGGCAGGACAAGAAAGAGGAAGAAGACTTTGAAGAAGAAGAAGGAGAAGCCAACTGCTTGCCTACAATCTACTTTTCTCACACAGTCGAACCCAAGAAGGTCATAGTGATGAATAACTTGGAACATTTGTATGAATTAGTTTTAAAAATGTCTTTGTTTTGGAAGCGTTCTCTTTATCCTCCCTCCTGTCTTTCTTTTGCTTCAGGTAAGAATAAACACAGGCAAAAACACCACACTGAAGTTCAGTGAGAGGAAAGAGCAGAAGGAACACTCAAAGAGGAAAAAGAAAAATGGCCATAACAATGGACATGCTCATCATGAACTTCACAAAATCACAACACCAGCAGACATTTACAGGTAAAAACAACACAGCAAACCAAATTCATCGATGTGATGAAGGCTATATCTAAAATTAGACAGATTGTGGTTTGAGGTCTGTTTACATGCTCTGCTTTAACTGGTGAAATTTGTTTTTGTCAGGTTATTTGTGGATGTGAAGAACGGGGAACCCGTTCCCAGGAAGTCCATCTTGAAGTCGCGTAGTCGAGAGAACAGCGTGTGCAGTGACACAAGCGAGAGCAGCGCCGCAGACTTCGAAGAGCGTCGAATGATGGGGCGCAGCTTCAGCCACGACGAGGCGATGCACAGCGACACCAGCGATGGAGTCACAGAGGAGGACAGTCCCACGGCGGTGCTGCTGCAACCTTCCAGCAGATTTGAGGTGAAATATAACTGAATTTATCAAATTCAAAGTTAACTTAGAAGTTTTTTTAAAAAAAAATTTAAATTTCTCAGTTTCAACATTAAATATGTTGTCTCTGCACTAACCTTGGATTAGGTATTGTATGCTATTTACATTTAAGCAGCTTCGAAACTTTGAAAAAGGGGTTGTAGTTTGCTTACTTGTTAGCTGAAGAATGCATGTTCACGGTTCTTTGTATAGTTCTTAATCTCATTTCAGTGTGAAGGACTCTGCAGTATACCCAAATAGAAATGTATGAAAGTGGCATATTAGAGCAACTACAACAACTGTGTAATGCTGTCATGTCAATGCAGATCCTTTGATAAGAACTACAGTGGAAACCTCTCCAAGTGTTCCCTGAAATGTTGGCTACTATAACTGCTGTACACAAGAAATCACAGCATGAAAACTGTAGAAACCTTGGCTCTGTTTTGCAGAGGTCCTAGTGGTCTACACTGACTGGCCACTTCATTAGGTATACCTGTCCAACTGTTTTTAATGCAAATATTTGATCAGCCACATGGCAGCAACTCCTTGCATTTAGGCATGTATACATGCTAAAGACAATGTGCTGAAGTTCAAACCAAGCATCAGAATTGGGGGGTTGATTTAAGTCACTTTGAACGTGCCATACTCAGACAGGCTGGTCTGAGTATTTCAGAAACTGCTGAATTACAGGGATTCTGTGAAACAGCCATCTCTAGGGTTCACAGAGAACAGTCAGAAAAAGTGAAAATATCCAGTGAGCAGCAATTCTCTGGGTGAAAATGCCTTGTTGATGCCAGAGGTCAGAGGAGAATGGCCAGACTGCTTTGAGTCTATAGCAAGGCAACAGTAACTCAAATAACCACTCATTAGAGCCAAGGTATGCAGAAGGGCATTTCTGAATGAACAACATGTTGAACCTGGAAACAGAAAAAGACTACACTGTGTGCCACTCCTGTCAGATAAGCAACCAAGACTACTATTTGCACAGGTTCACCAAAAACAGAAGACTGGAAAAACACTGCTTGGTCTGATGAGTCTCAATTTCTGCTGAAGCATTTGCTGGTGGTCCTGGCGTAATGGAGTGGGAGATAATTTCTCGGCACACTTTGGGCCCCTTAGTCCTAATGAGCATCATTTACTTGCCACAGCCTACCTGAATATTGTTGCTGACCATGTCCTTCCCTTTATGACCACAGCGTACCCATCTTCTACATGACTGCTTCTAGCATGATAAGGCACAATGTCAGAAAGCTCAGATCAACTAAGACTGGTTTCTTGAACATGACGATGAAGTTCTTGTACTCAAGTGGCCTCCACAGTCACCGATCTAAATCCAATAGAGCCCCTTTGGGATGTAGTGGAGTGAGAGATTCATGGATGTGCAGCTGCAACTGTGTGATGCTGTCATGTCAATGTGGACCAATATCTCTGGGGGATGTTCCTAGCAACTTGTTGAATCTATTCCACGAAGAATTAAGGCAGTTTTGAAGGCAAAAGGGAGTCCAACCCAGTACTGGCAAAGTGTATCTAATGACATGGCCGGTGAGTGTACATCAAATACCAACATCAGTTTGGTTTACTGTTATTTCTTTCTCTCTTCCTCAGGCCTTTTCAGGCACCGTGATAGAAAAGGATCCGATGCCCTCAGCTGTCCCCCATCTGACCATCTCTCCACCAGCTCTGCCAACAATACTGGAGAGAAAACAGGAGGAGGTGGCGCCCGACATTGCCCCACCCCAGCAGGCCCCAAAAAGGGTGTCAAAGTTCAAAGCTGCCAGATTGCAGCAGAAGTGACTGTTAAGGAGCAGATATCCTGCTTTTACATGAACATCTTTTGTCAAGCCTTTGTTTTTCTTCTGTAACTGATGAACAAAAAAACAAACCATCCGTTCATTTCTTTGTTCGTCTTTCCTCCACTTACAGGGTTTCTGTTGGTGTCATTTAAAGTAGACTACTTAACAAATCAGCCTTGTACGTAACACTGCTTTTTAAAAAGCCACAGACACGGTTTAATGCAGTCTCTTGCTTATCTGCAACAAAAGCCATTCTTCTGTTAAGCTTGTTTAGGCTGTTTGCAGTCTGCCATAAGTTTACCTGCCTAATTTTCAGTTGATCCATGATATCGCCGGGTTAAATCAGACTGTAGGCTTTTCCACATAGGATGAGTTGCCTTGTTTTTCCCCAAGTATTGATCATGAAACAGAATCAGATCTTGCTAGCTCTTATTTTACTTTCTCTTGACCTGTATGCTGAATGTATGTATCCTTTTGTGACAAGCTTTATGTAAAAAAACAAAACAAAAAAATTGATGGAAACTAAAATAAATGTTTTTGACTATAAATCTTGATTCCTCTTTGATTTCATAAAAGAGAAAATAATTCTTACTCTCCTACAGAAGAGATGGATCTATATTTCATTTATGTTCTGCTGACGGGGCTTTATTGTATTTCTGAATATCTTAGACCAAAATGTTTTTCTCCAGTTGTTGTTGCAAACAGCACAGTAATAATCTGTAATATATTTTTTTTTATTTTTTGTGCCTGATACTTAGTGTAAATGGTTTCAGTCTTTAAATAGCTGTTACCAGACACTGAGATAAAGCTTTTATGAATTATTGTTGTGAATTTCCTGTTATGCATTGAAATTAGAAGAGCTAAGTAAAGCACCATCCACCATCAAACTTTCTCAGGCAGCAGTAACACTTCATCAAATCTGGAAGCTAATTGAAAGCAAAATGACTCCTCCTGTTAGTAAAAACCCAATCTTAAAGGAAGACAAAGAATTCCCAAGCCAAACAAATCAAGCATGTTTTGGGTGCAACTATCAACATTTCACTGATAAAGAGTAAAAACAAGTCTTATTTAGAAATCAAGATCAGAGGTTCATGGTTGCAGTAAACGAGCTTAGGAAAAGCATAAAATAGAAGACGTTCTGTATTTTATATGTGAGTCTTAGAAATTTGCAGTTTTGAGAACAGTATAACGCAAACAGGAGGTTGCAAAAATTATATATTTTATATTTGTTTTTAATATGAACACCTGCTCTAAAGAGTATTTTCTGAATATATTTTTCTTTGAAACGTATTGCAGAACAAGTAGAAAGTAAATTCAGTTTCACATGACCGTGCTAATGTACTTACAGATGCAAAACAAAATACAACTGTAATCATTCGGTACGATACTCTGACAAAAGTATTGGACCACCTACATATTATACTTACAGGAGTTTTTATGGTATCCCATTCTAAAGCCATGGGCATTAATATGGAGTTGGTTCCCCATTTGCAGCTGTTCTTCTGGGAAGTGTGTCTGGGAATTTTTTCCCCATTCATCCAGAAGAGCATCTGAGATGTCAGACACTGATGTTGGACAAGAGGGCTTGGCTCACAATCTTTGTTCTAGTTCATCCCAAAGGTGTTAGTTGTTGAGCAGAAGACACCAATAGACTCAAAAAACTGATCCACAAGGCCAGTAACATCATGGATGTGGAGCTTGACTCATTGACAGTGATGTCAGAGAGGAGGCTACTGTCCAAGTTAAGGACAGTATTGGACAATCATTCACACCTTCTCCATGACATGCTGGACAGACACAGAAGCACGTTCAGCAGCAGACTCATTCTGCCAAGATGCATCACAAAACGCCACAGGAAATCTTCCTACCTGTGACCATCAAGCTCTTTGATTCCTCCCTGTGACTCCTTTGCAGTTTCATATTGTATATATCACATATTACATACAGTTTTAACATTAGAGTTATTTATGTTACATATTGCAATTCATAGAGACAGGTTTATTGATTTTCACCATAATTTTTTTTATTTCTCAAATTTATATCTATTGCCTTTCAAATTTATATTTATATCTAACTGAGCATCTGTAACACAATACATCTCCCCCCCCTGGGATTAATAAAGCATTCTGATTCTGATTCTGAATCTGATAGATAGGGTTGAGGTCTGGGCTTTGTAGAGGCCAGTCCAGTTCTTCCACACCAAACTCATCCAACCACGTGCCTTTATAGACCTTGCTTTGTTCACTGTGACACAGTCATGCTAGAACAGAAAAGGGCCTTCCCCAAGGTGTTTTCAGAAAGTTCAAAGCATAAAATGATCCAAAATATAAGCTGAAGCATTTAGATTTTCCATCACTGGAACTAAGGGTCTAGACCAACTGCAGAAAAACAACTCCATAGCATTATCCCTCCATCAAATTTTATAGTTGGCACAGTGCAGTCAGATAGGCGACACTCACCTGGCATTTGCCAAACCCAGACTCATCCATCAGACTGCCAGATAGAAAAAAACCCCACTCCATCTGACACTTGGCTTCATGCTTGGTGATGTAAGGTTTTCAAGCGGCTGCTCGCCCACTGAAATCTATGACTAAAGTCCATTGTTGACATGTTTTTTTTTGTGCTGATGTTAAAGCCAGAAGAGGTTTGGAACTCTGCAGTTACTGAGTCACCCAAGGTTATTATAGTTAACTAAAACTAAACTAAAAACTAAATGTGAAAATAATTTTAGTTAACTGAAATAAAAAATAAAAACTAGACATTAAGCAAAAATCAAAACTAACTAAAATGACATTGTGTGCAAACAAAATTAATCAGACTAAAATAAAAACATACAGGAAATGTTTTTAATTTTCGTCTTTGTCAGTTGGATTAAATGTGGTCAGACAGCCTGCCTGATGAGGCTTGGATGTATCCGCTTATTGAGACTCAGGATGTCTACATGATTGTGACTCATCTGCTTTCACAAAGTGCTGGGTTTGTATTGTAACTTCTAATCTGAACATCTTAAATCTTCCCCTTACAATATCATCCATATTAAAATAACCAAGAAAACTAAAACTAACACTGAAACTAAAAAAAAATAAACTAAAACAAAACATTTTCAAACAACAAAAACTAAACTGTAACGAGCAAACCCACTCTGGAAACTAACTGAAACTGAACTAAACTGAAAACAGAAACTCAAAACGAAATAAAAATAAAAATTAATTAGAAAAAACAAAACTATATTAACCCTGGAGTCAGCAGAGTGCTGGCAACTTTTATGCACTATGTACCTCAGCACTTGGCAACCCTGCTCTGCAATTTTACATAGTCTGTCACTTTGGGGATGAATTGCAGCAGTTCCTAAAGATTTCCACTTTGTAGTAATACCACTTACAGTTGAAGAAATTCATGAACTGACTTGTTGCAACAGTGGCATCCTATTAGAATACCAAAAATTCAGTGAGCTCTTTAATGTGACCCATGCTTAGTAAATGTTTGTAAAGACAAAGTGCATACACATGTGACAATGAGACTGAATAAAACACCTGAACTCAATGATTAAGAGATGTGGCTCAATACTTTTGTCCATATACTGTATGTTCTGTGATTTATTTATTTGCTTATATTAATCAACCTCAATGGAGGTGTATAGATGTTTGGTGAAGGAAGGTGTTCATTTATTGTGGACTCAAAGGTCATAATGCTCAGTTTGACCTAACGCCTGTTGATTATGAGTGCAGCAGCTGATGCACACCACTGTACTTCATCTACACCTAAATGCAGCTTTAATTAAAGCTATGACACTTACCAGTTAAAGGGCTATCACTCCCCTTATGGTTAAAAGGTGGGAGTGTACGTCTCTGATAAGAAGCTTTGAAACAGGTCCGGAGGTGACACCCCCTCCAGGATTATTTCTCCAATATGAAAATCCAGGTAGCATGAGACAGATTAGGCAATGCTTAACATGCTAGAGTTGTATTGGTGAGACAGAGATCAGTGGTCTTATGTAGGTTAAGCTTCGTAGGTGTATGCTGGAACATAGCAGAACTACATTTCAAAGAAAACTTGCATACAAACTATGTAATGAGCTGGAACACTCTCAAGATCTACATTTGAGGGATTATGAGGGATTTTAAGAGTTGTGTGATTAGGGATTCAAGCAGGTATTGTTGTCTGGACAGGTGCTTGGGTCTGAGAGCAGGAGCTTTTAGTTCCAAATGACAGAAGAATGGATTAAACAGCAGACAGTGTATCTGCTTCACTGCTATTTGAACATATGATATTAAATATCCAAAGGTCTTATACTTAGCGCATTTACACTCATGGCATATAAGAGCAACTGATTTCTGTTCTTCATTTATTCCACTAATGAAGCTCAGGTGGAAATCACAGGAGAAAAACAAACGTTAAGGAACAGCTTTGTGACATGATCTCTGCGCTGCTGTTTCCAGCTTCAAATCCTCCTTAAATGTCACTTTGTATTTGCATTAGTCTGTTTTTTTAATTAAAACATGTAGCTAACATTAATCACAAAAATCACCTGGATGTTTCCACAAGAGCCTAATAAATAATAATTAGAGTTGAACCAGTTTGTCAGTGAATTCATAAATTGATTGATATAAAAACAGAAAACCTTTGACTGTTTTAATTACCAGCTTGTTGTCAGTATGCTGTCTGGTTATGGTTATCCATATGCCAGTATTTCTGCCTTAGCTTATCTTATATTAGTAAATTCAACACCTTTAACTTTTGGACACACACATCAGCACATTTAAAGACATAGTCCTAGGCTCTGCTATGGTCATTTTACCACTCATTTCTGATGTTTTATATAAACCAAGCAGTTAATAATATATAGAATGAGTAACCATGAAGCAAACTATGTTCAGTTTTAATTATTACAAGAAATGGTTGAAGATTGTAAAAGCCCAGGAGTTTTACCACAAAAAGTCTTGGTAGAAAACACAGCACATCTACCCTGCAACACCAAAACCAAGGACCTGTTGCTGCTGGCGTCTTTTATATTGTTTTTATACCTCTTATTAAGTGTAAGTTTTTTTTCTTACAGCAGTAATATTTTTGGAACGCCTTCACTTATTTGAAGCAAAATGGTTTATCTTCCCGTTTTCTGGAGGATAGTGAAGGTCAGACGAGTACAAGTGCGAGAGGTGCTACGAGCATCCAATTAAGCTTTCTTAATAGAGACATTTACCAACTATAATCACTCAGGTATAATCCTGTCTTCTCTTAAATGCCAGAAAACCCAATTTCGGATACACGAGGCAAGTGAGCAGCAGCTGCAGTGCGAGACGTTCCACGCACCATCCCGATATAAATGTGCAGAAATTTTAAAGATGGCAGTTGCATGCAAATCCTCGGTGCTTTCACAGAACTTTAAAGAAATAAAAGCACTGCTCTTGCAGGTGATCCCCGTGACTAATGTGACACGCATAATATCACATAATACTGTCAAAAGCATGCATATCAGGGAAGGAAAAAAAAAGGATTGATGTCTCAAGTATGCGTCCTGGAGACGCCGGCGCACATTTTACGCACGGTGCCAGTCTGTTACACTTACATACCAGCGGCCAGATGAGGGAGACATACGGCTTCGGGACATGTCGAAGTATCCCGAGTAATTTTTTATAAGATTTCATTACCTCTTTCTTCAACTGGATATACTACACAGCAAAGCGCGCTGCTGGCTTCGTCTCGCAAAAGCGCGCTGACGCTTTTTTTATTTAAGGAGAGAAGAGGAAACGGGCAGGTAAAGGAGAAAATCTGTGCGCTACTGTGTGCTGGGCGTTTATGATAAAGCGTGTGAAGCGTACAGTCCGTCACTCAGCAGTCAGTCATCCAGTTCAGCATCACTCTCCATTCAACTCCAGCTGTCACACCGTGTCCTCCGCGCCTCCTCGAACTGGCCAGGTAAGTAAAATCACTGCCGCTCGTACCAAGTTATTTGTGAAAAGTTTCTGACGAGTCGGATTCTGATGGACACGCGTTTCCCAGAGATGCCACTATTGGCTTTCTTTCTTGTTAAAAGGAAGTAATGGCGAAGGTTGTGAGGGGTGACTAAGGAATTCTCTACATCTTATCGTAAAAAAGACTGGGGAGTCTTTCCATAGGATACCAAAAAAAAACAAAAAAACCTGCAAGTATGAGTATTTCTTAGCTGTTTATTGTGCATATATTTGGTGCATAAGCATCCTAGTCTATCACATTTAATTGAAACCTTCCATCATATAACTGCATGCTGTTTTTTTTAATTTCACAGAATGTACAATTAGTATTTAGAGACATAAAAAGGAAGATTTTATAACAAGTTGTGTAGTTATGAATAAGAATGTTGCAAGGTGGCTGTGCATCACAATGTCTAGTTTGTTAAAAATAACCAGCAGCCTTAAAGAATTCAGTTTTAAAGTTGCATCTTTTGCACCTCCAACAGCTCTTAAGGGCCATGCTTTAGGATCTTTTTTTTTTAACCTTTTTTTCCTCCCTTAACTGTCACCTGTACAGAGTGGCACAGCTACTTTCAAAGCCACCCTCACCCTCTGCCCCCCTTCCCCTTCCTCCTGTTTCCAAATGCTCTCCTTTGAAGCGATGATGCCCCATCTGTCATATGTGAGCAAAGAGAGACCATGCTCTGCTCTTCTCAATTACTGAATTCTCCTCATGCCAGCTCCGGTGGGACAGGAGGAGGAGCAGGTGGGTGGCAGTCAGTACGATCAATCAACATGAAATATTCAGCTTTGAATATACACATCATTTACTAATACTGCTGCTGCTCTTCTTGTTAGAAACACCCTGGAAAAAGAGTTGGGGCGTTTGTCTGAAGTGTTTTGTAAGTGGGAGCATGTGTGAACTGTGACACAGTTCCTGATGAAAAATTGGGCCAGTGTATATTCAGGTAGCACCACCTTTTTTTTAACGATAAACTATAGGCTGCACTGACA
The DNA here is from genome assembly GCA_015106775.1 of Etroplus canarensis. NCBI lineage: Eukaryota > Metazoa > Chordata > Actinopteri > Cichliformes > Cichlidae > Etroplus > Etroplus canarensis. The sequence goes on along the minus strand of VUQH01020329.1, from coordinate 41,295 downwards.
CTAGAGGGGCATCAGAAATTATTATCATCGTAACTGAGAGGAAATTAGGGAGAGGGAGGGTGAGTGGATGAAACTGTATTAAATTTAGCGCCACAGCCGTTTTCTCATTATGCTGCGGTAAATTCATGCAGCTTACATGACAAAGCTCTACTTGGCAACTTTCTCCCCTGATAGAAGCACTTGTTTGAACATGAAGCACATGATTTGAATATCTGTAATCCATGCTGAAATCAACAGGCCAGATGAACTTTTTGGCACCTTCTTACCACCACACTGAGCAGGATTTTCTCCCCCCAAAAATGCCTAAGCTATTTAGACTTAGGCTTAAAATCACTTCAAGGCGGGGGGGGGGGGGAGCAATGCAAAAGTTATTTGGTTTGTCTTTACCAGTGCAGCGTGAGGAAATCCTAGAACTTTAAAATAGTATCAGAACCTTTCCAGTCATTCAAACTCTTCAGGAAACTTTTAATCTCCTAAGTGTCTGCCTTGTGATAATATCTCTGTGATGTTGCCTCATGAAATTTGCCCGAGTACCATGGCCCTAAGTATTTGAGCTATGAGGCAATACAGTGAAAAGCATAGCCCCCTCATATGAGAACACAACAGTGAATAATTAATAACCTTGCTCCCAATTCCAGGAAAACAATAGCATATTGTAGGAACACTGCACTAATTTAACTAGAGGAGAGAAAAAAAACTTCGACAAAATGTGGAATGCTCTGCCATTGTTTTAAAGCATGTCTACATGAGTTTTGGTCTACTTATTCCAGCCATTGTTGCTTTTCACACTTTCTATACTGCTGTGCCATATGTGCTTATAATGTAGGGTTGCATGCTGTTTGCATGCTGTATAACGTTGTAGTGTAATGTTGTTTGCCTTTGAGATTAATCAGAACCCATTAAATACCCCTCTCTCACCTGCTGGCAGTATGTGAGGTGGAAGTGCACATGCAGGAAGCTATTTTCCACAGGCCTCCTCTCTTGGCTGTCAGCTCCCATTAAGGGGGAAGGTGTCATATCTGTAACACAGCTGAGTGCAGATGGCAGAGTGGAGGGGATGGCTCACCGATTTAAACAATGATTAATGAACAGAGATGGAAAACAAATTACATTGGACTATTGGAGGCAGGGAATTGTTTTTATGAAAATGTTAATTGTGTCTGCCAGGCTGATACCATGAGTGGGGGAAGGGTGGAGTGAGGGCAAGGTAGCGAGGCAACCAAGGGGCTAGTGATAGGACGTCTACAACTCCCCTGGCTCAGATTATCGGTGTGTCTCAGCATGCAGTGTTTAATACCATACCTTGGCTTTAAGACCTCTAATGTGTCATAACTTTCAAGGTTTGGCTTTTTATGATGAACCCCATGAAGAATTGTCGCCCACCACTGCACCAATTAGCGTTATCTCTAATAATAAGTGGTTGTAAGTGACGAGAGAAGGCGCCCTGTTCTAGTTGTAATTATTGCAGGCGGGTGCAGCTGCACTACTTAGGGAGATGATGATAATTATTTTTCTTTTTTTTTCATTGCGGGTTGATTATTTAAGAGCATCATACACTCATCAGAGTAATCAGGAGAGAGTGATTAGTGAAAATCCACGAGGCTAACAGCTGCCACATTAAACACTTGCCTCTGTTGCCAACACACAGAGGCAGAGCCCTTCCACAGGACAGAGACGAACGAAAGCACTTCACCTTCAACTCCAGGAACCACATGTGTTTGTTAGAAAGTCAAGGCTCAAGTTACACAGAGAATTAGAGTAAACAGAGCTCCCCATGAAAAGGCATGTTGTTGTGCACCAAGGTCGATCTTCAGTGCTTCAGCTAACAACTGCAAGAGTGTGCTGCAGGGAAGCAAAAGTTTGATATGGCATTTTTTGGGGGAACTGTGGGAAACAGAGGTAACCCTCTGCAGTACCTGTGTTGTCCTCCATAACTGTTTCTTATTGTATTCAGGTAGATCAATTTTGAATAATGGCTGTTTGATCAGGTTGTGATACATAATCCAATTTAATACACAATCCAAAAAGATCAAACAAACATTCAAACAAACAACAACAATAACAACAACAAAAAAGTAGTCTCAATTAGAGATGTGAGCCATGGCCATGTCCGGTGCTCATGCAGCGTTGCTTGCCACTGTGTAAGGCCTGCTAAACTAAGGGCTAATTCTCTTAGCCCAGATGTTGCCTGAGCACAGTCCTGGGATCCCACTGGGTTGATGAGCTCAATCAGTGAAATGATGAAAAGATGATTTTGTCCCTGTAATTACAGTGTGTAAACTACTTAGCTAGGATTGCAAAGGAAGTCATTTTCTAATTACGCTGGTACCCCGTTGTCTAATGGTGGATGTTTTGTTGTTTTAGAGAGCATGTGAGAGAGAGAGAGAAGAAAAAGAGAGAGTGAGAGAGGGGAGGGGGGAGGAACATACAGTATGGGTGAGATAGATAGATTGATGGAGAGAGGGAGGAGGAGAGGGAGCTAGAGAGAGAGGAACTTCATGAGGGGTCTGTGCTCTGCTGCTGCGGCTGAAAAAAGACCATCACAAGGGCAAGATGGCTGCCAAATGAGAGTTCATTGAATTATCAGCCCAGTTAATGTGCCTTGGATTATGCTCTTTGTTTGTCAGTTTTTTCCTGTGGATGCCATAGCTTAATGAGATACTGTAAGTGGCATTACCAGACTCCTGCTGTGATTTTGTGATGACTCGTTTAATGACTTTTGTTTTAGTGCCTTCAAGT
>VUQH01020329.1:28259-38536 GCA_015106775.1 Etroplus canarensis | reverse complement strand
AGTTTCTTAAAGTGCTTTTTTTTTTTTTTTTGCAACTGAAAATAGACACATCTAGTTTTCCTTCCCTTTCTTCCACTTTTGCAAATATTTGTTGAAAGAGAAATGCAGTGCAACAGAAAGATATATCCTTTTGCAGGCAGGAGTACTGCTGCCTTAAATGATATAGCGAGCAGGAGTTTGCATTCACCAGGGGAAGTTGTGGAGAAAGCAGAAAGCGTCAGTGTGTTGCAGACTGAAGACGCTCTATTCTTTGAAATCTGTGCGAGTTATGTTGGAGCTGACTGCTGTCATGCAGGGCTCAACCATCTGATGCAGCCTACACCATGTGGATAGGCTTCTCTTCTGCAAGGCATCCCCTACTCACCCCACACTGTTAACACACCCCATCGTACGCCAAAGCTTTGTTTGTGTCCAGAAAGAACAGGTGGTCTGTGCAAACAAGAGCAACTGTTTACACATTAGTGATTTTAAATACATTCTATATGCATGTGCCTGTGTGTGTGTGTGTGTGTGCGTGTGTGTGTGTGTGAGAGAGAGAGAGAGAGCATGTGAGAATGGATATCTTTGCACATGCCAGACAAAGAAGAGTTAAGTTTATATTTCCTCACTCTGTGCGAGCTAATGAAAACAGCACAAGAATTTCATGAATCCAGAATTTATTTAGAACACACACACACACACACACACACACTGCAATTTGTTTATGGTACTGCATACTTTCACTAGTGTACCTATGGAGCCTTGATATCATTTCACATCTTTGCCTTCTACATAGATGGGAACTGTTTGTCATCTGAAAAGACTTATACGCCACCAACTCATACAGGTATAAACACAGCTGGTCGCCTCTAAGCAAACCTGCTGTTTTCAGCCTGACTTCCAGGTGCTGTACCCTGTAGCTTTTAGTATTTTGCCAGAGGAACTTATTTTCCCTTTGCCGTGCATTCAAGGCCACTAATCTGCATTACTGACTGAGACAAACAAAATTAATCAGAAGCCTCCTTTCACTGAACACGTGAAATAGCTGATTCTCAAATAACTGCTCATCACTACTACACCACGTGCATGCCAGGTTTAGTTTTACAGGGAAGAAATCAGTGGGGTTTTTTTGGTAGTGGTAGAAGGAGCGGCGTAGATTTACGTAAAATGCCTGCAACAAATGTGCATGTATTCTTTTATGAGTTCTTTAGCTATTACTCACAAGGAGCTAGTTTGTCAGTGCTGTGTGTGCTCTTTCTGTGCTCTGTACTCCTGCAGTAATGAATGGTGCTGGTTGGACTATTCTGTCTCCGTCAGGCTTTTGGGGGGCCTACAGAGGAGCTCCTATAGGGTTTCATTAATCTGGCTGTCAGAAAGTATATGTGTGCTATCTTTTGTTCGGGTCATGGTGGGCAGCTGTGTTACTACTGCCCTCTTCCTTGCGCAGGCTGTTCATCCCCTGACATGGCACTCCACAGGATAGTTGGCTGGCTGATTTGGTGGGTGGGCGCGTGGATGAAGTGAGAAACGGGGGCATAAAGCATGGCATTGGGCTTTTAATGTCTTCACATAAGCTAATGTGTGATAAACAGTTGTCTACTGCAGCCTCAGAAGTCAGGAATTCCAGGAATTTTGAAGTAGGCTGAACTATTTTGCAAGGAATCTGGGACTTCAGCCGATATATTTAACGTCAAACTGCATGGTTGTTTGTGCATATGAGGCACGAGTGTATGTATCCAACCGTATAATTACGTATGTATTCAATCAGAATGTAATATCATCACATTTTTAACTGCATGAATGACCACTGAGGGAAGTTTTTATTATTGTATCATGCATACAACTGTTCCCAGACTGCTATGGCAAGCACAACATATCCAGAGTTCTGCATGTAGATTTTCACACATTATCACAGAGTCCAAAATTAAAGAGAAGAGAAAGGGAGTTAAAATAAAAAACTCAAACACGTCAGAATTAAACAGGCTTTTAGATTTTTTTTATCATCTTTTTTATCATCTAAGCAAAGTATAATGGCACATGAAAAGGCTGTGGGAGCAGTCATGTTAACAGCTGTTGATCTTGAGCTCTGTTTGCTTATACATCACTTTTATTTTGAGGTTATATTAGAGGGTTTACAGTAGCTGTTGGGTGAAGGCTTTTGCAGCCATTTGTGGTGCATTTATTGTAGTTTTTACCTCAATGATCCACATAAATTATTAATGATTTTAACCGCTGTTGAAAAGAAAAATGAATATATGCACTTCTGATCTATAAATTTCATTCATGTGTTTCATTCCAATTTCACCACTCTATGCCTTTACACAACTATCCATCAATCCTACATGGCAATATTCTACAAGGTAAAAAAAGATTGTATTTGCACTCTCTTGTAGGTCAAACCCTTTATAGAATCTCTTTGCCTGGTAGCAGTGAAAATAAATATAACTGCGTTTGAGATTGTCACATCTAAAAATCATCCTGAGTGCACGGCTCCCATGGCTGGTTGTAATGTATGTGTCACATTTTTGTTTCCCTTTTATTGCCTGTGCTAAATCACACCTGCTCCTTGTTCGTATATGTGCGTCCACACCTAAGAGGCGCTACTGTGACACAATGCTTCATAACAATCAAGCACTCTCTCAATCTACACTAAAAGAGCCTAATACACTCTGACGGAGAAAACACCTGATGGCCCTGCTCCCATCTCCACAGATTCCTACTAAACCCAGTCCACACACACAAGTGATGACGGTTTTCTGCCTCCTTGCTATGCGTAGTTAATCAGAGGAATATTACTTTAGTAAATATGAAGTGGATCTGGTGTATGCTAATATCATTCGCTCACTTTCTCCCTGTCAGATATGATTAGGTCAGGCCTGTATCCTTACATTGATCTCAACTCAGTGCAAATGCACTGCTCACACCAGCCATGGCTGCAGGCAGCTCCTTATCTGTGTAGATTGATATGCAACATTTTCATGGCTGATTGAGGTTGCTTTGGACTAGGGCTAGATTTTTCCCCTTGACTAGCAGTTGGTAGATGAAACAGTTAGTTAACTAGTTTTTGCACATTTGTAATATTAATTTAATTATTCAAATGTATGCATTTTAGGGTCATCGGATGACCCTAGATGTGAGTTCTGGGTCAAGAAAGACTGGTGTAAGCAATACTAGTTAATACTGTTTTACATTACAGTGGAATACAAAATCAAAGTTATGAGTCTTTAAAATATACGTTTTGCAAGCACATGCAGGAAGTGAGCTGCCTGTTAATGACAACAGCAAGAGTGGTATTGATTTTGAATTTGTCGCAATAACCAAAGACTCAGGGTCTATCTAACATTAGAAAGAACAGCCATGCTAAGTGGCTAATGTTAGTGTCATGGGCTCACAGCTGGACTCGAAATGCAGAATGCCGACAACAGGAAATAGTTTAAAAGGCTTTAATGAAACACTTAGAGTAAGCCGTGCTTTAACAGAATGTGAACAGTGGCTGTGAGATCTCGGCTGGGTGCGGACTTGATTCAGAACACAGTTTTTAGCAAGAGTCCACAGAGATAATCCAGAGATTTCCAGGGGTTGAAACAAACTCCACTGTAGGGCAAGAGAGTGGGTCAGTTTTACTAACTGGTGAATCCGAGTAGGTAGGCCAGCAGGCAGGTTGGTAGTAAACACTGAAGATGGCAGCAGAGAAGCACGGTGAGCATTCCAAGGAAACATAACGAACCAGAAGGTGAGCAGCGAGAAGAGGGAAATCTCAGCTTTAAATACAGCAGTGAGGGTAACCGCGAACAGTTGTGCCAGCCCAATTCCACCTGTGCCACGCCCACCCCTGGAAACTAAACAGAGTTAAAGCACACCTAACCCAACCTAGCCAGAGGAGAGAAAGACAGAGTGCTAGGGAGAGAGTGACAGGGAGAACGGCAGGTCAGCACCTGAAGACAGGGAGACCATGACAGATAAGGCTACTTACATGTTTAAGACTCACAAAGGGTAGCCAAATGTTTGCCAGCAGATTTTGCCTGTCACCTTCTTGGGGTCCTCCTTTAAATTTATATAATGATCCCACACTATGGATTTACTGCCTGACATATGTACTCTAATAACTGCAGACACCAGCTGTGTAAATGACAATTTCTGTCTGTGACTGAGTGACTCAGTATGGCCACTTCTTGTGGAGGTTGGAGTTTTTTTGCAACTTACTGACCAGTCAAAACTTGGTTGACTCTTTTAACTAAAGTACTCACACTCATGTAGTCATATGGATGTACTCATTAGATATCTTATTTGGAAAATCATTATTTCCATGCAATTTAGTGTAGTAGTGATTTTGAATATTGTTTGCACGGGAAAGGAGGTGCATTATTTGAGTGAGAACACAGAGAGTTTGGGGCGAAGCATTAGACCATCCCAGCACCCATGTTTTTAAAAGTTTTATTAAAAGTCAGATTGCTCTTATTGCTCACTTATTTGTCTCATTCTTTTTTTAGATGACTAAATATAACAGCCTGATAGTGTACATATGCATTGCTTAGTGAAAGAAGAGATGCACATGTGCATTAAAATATTGTTAAAGTACTTTCAGAAGATGCTGCAGAGACAGAGCTATTTAAAGTTAAGTTCAATCAATCATTATTGAGCGGTTGCTGCCTTCATATTGGATACACTGTACAATAAAAGCAGCAGTACAGTAATGACATTAATTAAGGCAAATGCAAGAGCGGCCTAAACGACGGTGATTCTTGAAAATGAGTGGGAAGCGGGGCTAACCTCCCATTTGCTTTCAAACATGGTGAAGAAATATAAAGTGGGTCTGTGATATAAAGATATAATTTACAGACCTTTTCTTGTCAGTTACGATTAATTCAGTACCATAATGGTCGCATTGATTTCTGATCTACATCTTAGAGCAGACATGCTGCTCACACGAACCATTGGTCCCAGCCTGCCAACTCTTTATCTGTGTGGTTTTGTGTACATCATTTTCGTGACTGACTGAGGTTGCAGTCCAGGATGATGTAAGCCTGTGTTAATTCAGTGTGGACAGTGCTGGCTTTGTTCTGTGCCCTTTGGTGCTGCACTAGAGCTGTGCAGGGCTCGCCTGTGTGACCTCTACCATTGTAGCGCGATGTGAATTTGAAGCTTTGTTTTGCTGCTACAGTTGAATAAAAAAGAGAGCTGGGAAGGGAAGGCTTTTCATTTCGATATGCTTCCTTTAACTTTAGTTAAAATTTTTGCATCCATCATTAAGTTGTTTATTTTCCTCAGTACTCCTGTGACATAATTATCCTGGTAACGGTTTTATTCAAATATGCAGTAGACCTGCTGAAAAAGCTTAACTGTTTACTTTAATCTTCTCTTTAAAGCATTTCAAAGATTTGTGAAATGCGAAGGAAGGGCAAGTAGAAGCAGACAGGCTTTGATGTTTGTGCTGCCTTAGTATTGTGTGTCACTACAAAAAGAGATCGAGACAAAGATTTTCAACTTACCCTTTAGTAAAGATGAGATATTTGTTGAGGAAGCCTTTGTGGTTAGACATAATCAGCATTTTCACAGACTCCAACAATAATCTAAAACCACAGGTATACTTAAGACAGGATGAGGAGAGTCAGAACCTACTTTGCACTATTTCCTGACCTATTTGTGGTGCATCACTGGCATTATAGAGCAGTTGCAAAAGTGCAGATTTACACCTTATTGACAGCACATGACCATATGTATAGTTTACTTAGCTATTCTTGTTGTTGTTACTGGAAATTATGTCATGGAAATTAATTCATTTATATAATATATTAGAGTTTGAATTAACTTAATGTGCTTTTTGTTCTTTCTTTAGGGCAGATAAGCAGCAAACAGATACATCATCTAAACAGCATGAATCCACATCCTGTTTCAGCTAAATAAGTGCAAACACTTCATTTCACTGCAAACCTTCGGACTGTTCCAGATAAACACCTCGACCACCATACTGTAACATCACCCAGTCCCTGAAAGGACAGCTTCATTACCCCATCCACCCACCCAATTAGGAGCCAGATGGCGCTTCTGGCCAATCAAATCATGGATGCACGGATTCTCAGCAGCATGAATGGGAGAGCAGAGCTTTCCCAGTTCCTGAGAGTCACCAATCAAAGCATTGTCTCCCAGGTAAATTCTGCTCACGATGATAACCGCAAAAACAGGAAGTATCCCTGCCCGTTGTGTGGAAAGCGTTTCCGCTTCAACAGCATCCTTTCTCTTCACATGCGCACTCACACAGGTGAGAAGCCTTTTAAGTGCCCATACTGCGACCATAGGGCTGCACAGAAGGGCAACCTGAAGATACACCTCCGTACACACAAGCAAGGTATTCTGGGCAAAGGCCGTGGGAGGATCAGAGAGGAGAACAGGTTGCTTCATGAGCTTGAAGAAAGGGCGATACTAAGAGACAGGCAGATGAGAGCCAGTCATGTTAACCAACCCCAAGCATGTAACACAAACCATCTTCAAAAGCCGCTCCTGCAGACTTTTCCAACACAGCCCCAGTTCTTAAGCAACGCTGGTGCAGCAGACAGCCAACCACATGTATCCACCTCTCCTAAGGTGACTGCCATTCATGATGAGGCCATTCAGCCCCAGACCACCGGCTTCCGCTGCTCTTTCTGCAAGGGAAAGTTCAGGAAGCAACAGGAGCTTGAGCGCCACATCAGGATCCTCCACAAACCCTACAAATGCACTCTGTGTGAATTTGCTGCCTCACATGAGGAGGAGCTCATCAGTCATGTTGAAATGACACATATAACAGCTGATTCAGGCTCAGGACAAAAGCCCGTGGTTGGCACTGGTGATCAGGGGAAGCCCGTTGGCGAATTCCCCTGTGAGGTGTGTGGCCAGACTTTCAGTCAGGCCTGGTTCCTGAAGGGTCACATGAGGAAACACAAGGACTCTTTTGAGCACTGCTGTCAAATTTGTGGCCGTCGTTTCAAGGAACCCTGGTTTCTCAAGAACCACATGAAGGTGCACCTCAATAAGCTTGCTGCTAAGAGTAGTCTTCCCGCTGAGCGCGACTCCTCTGTCGACATGAGTAACCTAACACAGGACCATCAAAACAACCTCTACTCCCAGTACATCTCCCGCATTCACAACAGGTTCCTTACAGCTGATAGAGTGGACCAACCAGATTATAACCAGATGATGGCCGCAGCAGGTGTTGACATGAAGGTCAGAGAGATGTTAGGGAGGATGATTTCCTCGGGTCCTGGCCCAGTGACGGATGCAGAGAGCTCTTCTTTGCTGGGTCTAAATCATCTCCACCCTCCACTGAGCTCCTCTAGCATGGAATATCTGCAGAAAATCATTGCTAGCAGAGATGCCCTCACCAACAATAGCAGCTATGCAGGCTGGCAGATCATAACGCCAGGGTTGCCTATTGAACAGCAAATGTTCAGCCCTAAGGACCAGCAGCAGCAGCAGCAACAGCAGCAGCAGCAGCAAGAGCAGGAGTGCTCCTCCTACCTGCCTGAGAGACGTCTCCCTGTAGATGATGGTAAACTGTGCTTCGGTGACCCAGACACCAAGGCTATAAGCAGACCAGGGAGCCCAGGCAGCATGAATCATCATGGGCCAACGGAGATGATCACTGAGACAGGGAACTCCCACTCTGGCAGTGCCCTGGACCATCGGCCACAATCTTCTTCTCCAGCTACAGGTAATTCAGTATAGGAAAAGTCATTTTCCAGTTCCTAAAATTAAATTTAAAGGCTTGATGAGGAGTACTTCTCAGCCTCTAGATAATGTTTTTTGTGGTTCTGGGGGAAGCTGATGATGATGTCATTAGCGATGAGAGACTAATATTTCTTTCTAGAAGGGAATAGTCAGGATATCTCAAAATATTTCACGTTAAAGTGTCTCTTGTTGTTTTGTGTTTTCTTTTTTCAGAAATGATAAAATCTAAGTGAAAGCTGTGTCATTATCTTTCTGCCCACTTAGAGTAGGTGGACGTGAAGCACAGGGTCAGCAACACAACCACAGATATTATCATCCACAAGGACTTTATCTTCCTTTTAAAGATAATGGCATCATGTTGAATTGTAGGGATAATTAGTACCCTCTATTTTATATCCGTCACATCCCCACCCCTTGCCTACGGGGGCACAAGATGTTAATGCATGCCATCTGGTGTTTTTAATGATTTGATATATACCACCCAGTGATTTTTATGATTTGATCTACCACCTGGTATTTTTATTGATAGTCTTCTGTTCCACCTGGTGATTTGGATGATTCGGCTCTATGGGTAAATGCCTTCTTTGTCATGGCATCCTGCTAACATGTTATCATGAGCCTAAATTACTGCTATAACGGCGTTGTTAAGAGACGAGAAGAAAAGATAAATCCAAACTTTGTTCGTTTTCTTCATAGCTTATACTTATGGTTATTTTCCTCCAGTGTCAGAGAACTACTTATGTACATCTAAGTCTGATGCGCTCCTGTGGGATTTGGGCCAGTATCCTCTTAAATGATGGCCGTATAGCAGAGATAAATGGATCAGGTCTAATCTCATTAGATGTTTTGTTTCCATATTGTACACACATACTGGCATCTGCATATTTACATGTAAATGCTCACAGTTTACAGCCAAATCCCTCTCTGGTTGCTCTTTAAGAAACATATTCAAGCTCTGTTGTTTCTACTTTGCCTCTTTTCCCCTATCTCTAAGACCATACGGTGTCACTTCCAGAAACATTTATGATAGTTGGCTAGCTGAGGATTTGAGTGTGCACAGTTCTGGGATGGCACATTCAGTATCAGACTCTAATTTCAGTCAATATTAAGCATGGAAACTAATTCATTGTAAAGGTCAGGCGTCATTGCTTTAGTCAATGATGGATCCGGCAGGCTCTCTCTCCCCCTCTTCTCCTCTCCTCTCTGTTCTTAGTCCTGTGTAATGGTAGACTCACTCTGGGGGCTTAGCACCGCATTGTTTAGCTCTGACAATATATCCCAGAGACCTCTGCAGCTGCTCCCTGCGCTCACAATGACAGATTAATTAACACAATCACACGCTGCTGGCCCTGGCTCAACGCACAGGTCTGCTGCGGGACAGATAGGTAAATCCTACACATATGGAGAACACGCACCACTTGATGAGGGTTTAATAACAGGGATAAGTTTTTTCGGAGGTGGGGGGTTGTAACTGATCAAGTCTGTCTGTCTCGATGCTCGGACATGGAGGAAGAGAGAGGGAGAGAGCGAGTGTTTTCTAATTCAGGAGAGCAGAGATGCTGAGGAAGAATTACCACTGCCAGATGTTCAGCTTGAGGAACATTGATTAGTCCAGAATTACTGGCTGCATTATTCATAGTCAGCCTATGGTGGTCATGAAGTTATTGATGTTCCCAATATGGATAGCAAATATAGTACAGTCATGGCTGTCAGGGTGGGAGACAGGTTCTTTGCTTGATACATTCAGATACAGTGCTAGATTTAGATTTTTAACTACAAATACCCAGCATCTTAAATGAGCAATCTGACTTAGATTTGAATAGGAGGCATGGCAAAGAAGCATGAATTGCTTCTTTCAATATCTAATCGGGACAAATTTGAAAATGCACTTTAATTATAATTTGAGATTAAGAATAACGACTCTTCTTAAAACTCACAAAGGGTACATGCTGCAGGCCTCTGACCTACATTGGGCTAGTTAGATCCCAGATCTGAATAAAAAACATGCCTAACAAACATAAAATGCTCTGACAGTTATTAATTAGTCTCATTCAGTACTCTTAACCTCAAGGTCAGTGAGCAGACACCATGTAATGATGTTGTCCCCACATGTGTTTTGTCCCTTTTTCCCTGCTTTTATGCTACTTTTACTGTAAGTGTTAAAGCCAAGAGAGCCTGGAGTGATAAGCGTCTATAAAACTGTGAATGGTAATATGAGCAGCGGTTTACCCAGAAACACAGATAAAGCAGGCTGCTGTGCAGAAGATCACATTTTCTTTTGCTGTACCAGTTACATCCGTCTATTCTGTGTGATTGTTGACAGTAAAAAGCATCTTTTTACTAAATTGGTCCTTATCTAACTCAGTCCTAGCTTAACAAATTCAGCTCTTATTCACAGATCACAGTCAGTCTGACTGGTTTGTCTAAACTGATTACCTGTTGGCTTTTCCGTTTCCCTCTCACTTCTGTCTTTTAATCCTCTTTTTAATTATTATTGCAGATATGAGGCTCAAATTAAGCTCAAAATGCTTGTTTTCCTAGCATGCAGATAAAAAGATTTACCCAGGGAGTTCTGAACACCTGCCTTGAAATAT